>JARHVA010000193.1:4030000-4302500 GCA_037957365.1 Torreya grandis
ATCTCTAGTAGTGATGAGATGAGTATTGTTTCTCCCCATGAATCACTTCCTAGTTCTGGTTCAAGTAGTGATCAAGAAATGGGAATGTATGAAGATAGTGTGATTTCTAGTATGCGTAGACGCCTCAAAAAGTTGTCTCTTCTAGAAAAACACACTCAGCAATCTGTTCCTATGCCAGCACCAGTTTATTTTACAGAAGATAAGAAAAAGAAAGGTAAACTTCAGACTTCTGTATTAGATGATATCTTAGAAGAAGGTCCCTTAAAGGTAAATCCACAAAAATGGATTTATTCTGGTTATTGATAATATTCCTGAACCATATGACCATTTTGTCCTATGGATTGAAACTTTGAAGAATATTAGGTTCCCAGTTGGTACTACAGACTCTCAAAGAGTTCTTCATGCTACCAAGCTTGATGGCAAGAAAATTAAAGAATTGGTGGACCCAAAAGACAGAAGTTGATGGTGTTGCTCCTCCAAGACAGACAGAAATTCCTATTCCTTGGCTTAGCAAAGGCCAGATATGTGGAGGATTGCTCGCTCTTCAAGCAACTATCCTTACAGAGTTTACAGCTAACAGAGTTAGGCATTTAACTTTAGTTAAATCTAATTTGTATAATATGAAGCTTTGTGATTTAGACAAGCTTATTCCTTATTCTTTACAGTTTCAGATTCTTGCTTATGAAACTGGTGAATCTAACCTCCCTTGGGTAAAGGAAACCTATTTAAATTCTTTACCTTGTATGTTAGGAGAATGGGTGCGCCATTATTTTAAAAAAATATCCATTTCCCCTCAAAATGTGACTTTGACAGAATTAACTACCCTGGTTCAAACAAAGTTAACCAGACAATGTCAACAGAAGCTAGTTAATAGCCATATAGATTCTTATAACTCCAATTGTAATTTACATTCTTATTGTAAATCTGATGGCCCTACAAAGTCTTGGAGATGTCACCCAAAGAAGACCTGTCATTGCAGTACTTCTCCACGCCGGTATAAACATCGAAAACGACCTAAGTACCGATGCCACTTATCGCCTCAACATACCTCTAACCATAGAAAAAAAAAATTTAAGCCTTATAAGCTTAATAAAAAGAGGTTCTCCCATTGGAAATCATCCGATAAACCCCATAAGTTACTTCGCTGTCGAAGTACGCCTCGGACAGTTCCTCCCAACATTAAGTTTTATATTTGTAATAGTCCCCATTATGCGACCGACTGTCCAGGCAAAAATAAAAATCTCCCAGTGCATGCTCTTTTTGATTTTTATTATGCAGAAGCGGAGTGGGATTTACTTGACATTCATGATATTCCTTCTGATGATCCCAATGATTACTACACTGTAATTACTGATTCTGATTCTGAATCTCATAATCATTTGAGTTACATAGGCATGCTTCAAGCCTATCAAGATAAGATGGCCAAAGCCAAGTTTTTCAAAAAACCAGCTTCGACACCATCAATATCAGAAGATGAAGATACTCCCATTCGAAACAACTTAGCCCAACACCTCCTCAAAAAAGAATTAGCAGTCATTGAGTCCAAGCTCCTAAATTTATCCACAAGGGATATTTTTAAAGAAGCCTACTCTAAAGCAGAAATTGAAACTGCTATGTACAAACATAAGGCAGAATGAGCTAAGCTTACAAAAGAAAAGAAACAATTGAAGCAGGTTCTCAAAGCAACTGAACCAGCAAACCTAGATTGGCAGATAATTAGAGGTTCAGATAGCAGGACTAACGCCGACAAAGCTTTAGCCAGTATTCATGCACAGAAGCACAAAAGCAAAGAAAGGCCAGCACATGGATACGTCATGCCTAAATGGAATGCTCAGATTCTCCCACAGCGACCAACTTCAGATGAAAAATCGGGACAGCGTTCAAGCTCCGATATTCCTCAAAAAAGACTATTTAGACAAGGGTCAACCAGGGTTGATTCCTTGGATCTCAGTCAGACATTGGAGATAGTTACTGAGTCAAAAGACGAGGTGAGCTCTCTGTCAACTATCATCACTAAGATGGCCAGTTCAGTCAAACAAATCAGAACTGATGTTACCTTCATCAAAGAGATGGTAAGAAAATTAGAAGATGCTCCTGATGAAGCACAGATCATGGCCACTAAGTCCCCTAAGTATAGTATTTATATCCCCCTTACTTTCAAGTTTCCTGGATATAAAAGTTATATCTTACATGTTTTTCTAGATACAGGAAGTCCAAGAAGTTTTGCCAAGACACAAGCATTACCTACGAAATTATGGCAGAACTATGATAAGGAATATACAGGGACTACTATTTCAGGTGAAGTACTACACTTTGGTAGAGTTGCAGCAAAAGACGTACCAGCATATATTCAGGGTCATCTTTTTGCAATCACTTTTATTGAATCCTTCACCTCTGATGTAGATATACTATTAGAAAATATATTCCTCCTACATCATTCTCCTTTTGTACAAACACCTGATTTTGTGCAAATTAATAATGGAGATATAAAAGTTAAGATACCAGTCTTAAAAGAAACATCTAATATATTTGCTAAAGTTAATCTCTCAGAAGACTGGATCAATCAGGTCAAAAGCCATACTGAACAGCAATCTCAGCAGAAGATTCAGCGAGCAGTTCAGCATGATAGAAACAGAGAGGTATAAATGTTTTCTAGATATTAAACAAAAGTTTATTGATAATTGCAGTAGTCTGAATCCATTGCAGTTTTGAAAACCTGAGCTTGAAGAATGCAGAATCCAATTGAAGGAAGGATGTGAACAGAAGATTCCAAAGGAGAAGCCATATCAGTTCAACCCCTCATAAAGAAAAGAGTTAGATATAGAACTCGTTGAACTCCTCAAAGGTGGTTTTATCCAACCTTCCAAGTCAAGTTATGCATGTGCAAGATTCTATGTCAATAAGAGGTCAGAGCAAGTGTGTGGTAAGAAGCAGTTTTGTATCAACTACAAACCCCTTAATGATATTATCAAGTCATTTAATTATCCACTACCACTTACATTTGATTTAATCAAAAGAGCCTGTGATAAAGTTATCTTTTCAAAAATTGCCTGTAAATCTTGATTCTGGCAAGTTAAAGTAAACATGGCCGATAAGCACAGAACAACCTTCACGGTCCCTCAAGGATTGTATGAATGGAATGTCATGCCATTCAAGTTGAAAACGGCACCAGCTTACTTCCAGCAAAAGATGGATAATGCTTTAAAAGAATTGAATGAGTTTTGTATTGTATATATTGATGACATTCTCATTTTCAGTAAGTCTATAGATTTGCATCTCCAGCACCTTCATCTTTTGTATAAGAAAATAATAGAACATGGCATATGTCTATCTCTCAGTAAAATAAAAATAGGGATGGTAGATATTAAGTTTCTTGGGTTGCATCTTTCCCAAAGAAAAGTATTACTTCAAGATCATATCCTACAAAAGATTAAAAGTTTTCATGATAAGCTTACTGATAAAAAGCAGTTGCAGAGAATTTTTGGGATGCCTAAATTATTGTTTCAACTTCTTTAAAGATTTAGCATCATGGTGTTTAATTCTCAGACGTCACTTGAAGAAAGATGCAGTACCATAGAGTGAAGACAGCACAAGAGCCGTGCAAAAAATAAAAGATCGATGTAATCATCTCCCTCCATTGTATTTATCAATTGAGAACTATCCTTTGGTTTTGAATACTAATGCTAGTGCCAAAACTTGGTCAGCAGTCTTAACACAGCAATTTTTTGACAAAAAAATGCAGATATGTGGCTACAGGTCTGAAACATTCTCAGACACAGAACAAAGGTACCACATCTATGAAAAGGAAATACTGGTTGTTGTTAATGGTATTAAAAGATTCAAGATATTCTTGAAACCTGTCCAGTTTTTAGTTCAGACCAATAGCCAAGCAATGGTTACTCTCATGCATAAACGGCCTGACAAAGATCTTGCACAAGGAAGAATTGCAAGATGGCACTTATGGCTCAGCAGTTTTGATTTTGAAATCAAATGGATCAAAGGCTCAGCCAACAGTCTGGTAGATTCACTGATCAGAGAAATGATCAACTAACCCTGTAAATTGTTAATAACTTGGTCTGTAAATATTTTGTTTGTTTCATGTGTAGGTTCAAACGATTGGAATGCGTACAGTTCTCGAATTGTAATTCGTAAAATTACATAGCATCGAATGGGTGTGTTGACACATCATTAGAACCCATAGAAAGATTTTAACTCTTTTTCTGTGATTACAGATTCTCTCCAGTCTCCCGATGATAGCTGACTGACGCAGTCACTCAGACCAGTGTAGCTCATCCTGTGAAGCCTGCAGATTCATCTGACACAGTTATAAGTCACTGTACCTCCTCTTGAGATCATGAAAAATACAATTCGTGGTTTTAACCTTGAATCCAAAAGGTTACATTCGAATGAACGACAATCATTCACCTTGCATATATTTGTAAATCTTGAACAATCTATATATTCTTTTAGGAAAGCTGTAGTGGACACCTGTAATTAAATAATATGGCCCATTACCTTCATTTTTCGAACCTCTAAGTGATGCAGACAGAGACTGGTATTGGACGCAATTGCTAGTATTAAGACATGGTAGTTTTAATGCCGGAACTGAAGTATGCCAACGAGCTAATGAAACTTTTATTAACCCACCTCCTCAATGGTCTAAAGTGCCTAATCGGCAATGTACATGTTGGGTTAATCATTTTGATGGCATCTGTGTACAAATGCTTAATGGGCATTGGAATCGACAGCAAACGGAGATACTGGATATGATGTATTGTAGTGAAACCTTGATAGAATGGACATTAGTAGATAAAGAGATAGAAACCTATGAAGTTGTGAAACATGGATTGAAAAACGATTTTCACGGCATAATATTGTTGTTTATCTTCCTCTTCGCATGGAGCTCAATCTGAAGCTTGTAATTAGCATTGGCTTCACAGCCTGGCCTCGTTTACCTGACGCATGTCTAGAAGTTTACGACTGTCCAGATGCATGTCCAGATTATTCTCCAACTCATGCAATGGCTCACATCCATCAGATGGAATGACAGTTCACCAGACAGCATTATGATGATGAGCCACGAGATGAAGCCTCATCTAGCTAGCATCCATATGCCGACATACATGAACGCTATGGCGTGGACACCTCAATGGTTGCCAGTAACCCCGATGAAGACAGCTATACAAGTCCTGATGATACCCTGGCCCTCTTGCCAGAATACGACTCAAGTGATCATGACGACAGTAGTGGGTATAACTCACCATCAGACCGTGAACCTCATGGCCCATAGTAACGTCAGCGGATGTCACTGATCATGTTGATCATACCCCGCCGATAATAAAATAATGAGGGTATCTTTTAGTCGGTTTGTCTTTTGTGACGTGTCCCTACTTTTGTATAATGTCGACATATCTTTTGAGATCCAGTTGTTAATCCCAGAACCTGTCGGTCACCCGGTCATCCGAAAGATTCTCAAATCTTTATTATATAAGGGTTGCCCGCCTTTGTAATTATCATTCTAAAATTTTTCAAGAAAATTTATCTTAAAGATTTTCCAAAGAAAGCTCTTTTAGAAGCTTATTTTGATTGCTAGTCTGTATTTGTTTTTCGAGATTAATAGAAAAAAAATTGTTCCATACTTCTAACATAATTTTATTTGTCGAGTTTCAAAACAAATCTTTCAGTTATATCTGCAGCTTACCGCAAGGGCGTGTAAGACCAAGAGTCAAAGAATGCAATAGAAGTAAAACTTCGCTTAGCCGAAGGACAGGCGTCAGAGGCAGGAAGTAGATGTGTGCGCTCCAAAATCGGCGTCAAGGTTGCAGGTGTGTTTAAAGCCAAGCAAAGACACTTGAGCAAAAAAAATTGAGTGAGTGGTATGAACCCTCTATTTCTTTATTATTTCTTGTGAGAACAAGTGTAGAGTTTGGTAAAATCTGTTTATCGTGCGCAGTTTTTACCGAACTCTACACTTGTTCTCACAAAAAACAGTAAAGAAATAGAGGGTTCATACCACTCACCCAATTTTCTTTGCTCAAGTGTCTTTCCTTCGGCTATTTTGGAGCGCACACATCTACTTCCTACCTCTGACGTCTTTCCTTCGGCTAAGCGAGGTCTTACTTCGATTGCCTTCTCTGACTCTCGGTCTTACACGACCTTGCGGTAAGCTGCAGATATAACTGAAAATTTTGCTTTGAAACTCGACAAATAAAATTATGCTAAAAGTATGGAACAACAACTTCTTTTCTATTAATCTCGAAAAACAAATACAGACTTGCAAGCAAAATAAGCTTCTAAAAGAGCTTTCTTTAGAAAATCTTTAAGAGAAATTTCTTTGAAAGATTTTAGAATCATAATTACAAAGGCGGGCATCCCTTATATAGGAAAGATTTGGAAATCTTTCGGATGACCGGGTGACCGACAAGTTTCGAGATTAACAATCGGATCTCAAAAGATATGTCGACATTATACAAAAGTAGGGACACGTCACAAAAGACAAACCGACTAAAAAATGCCCTCATTATTTTATTATCGACGGGGTATGATCAACATGATCAGTGACATCCATTGACGTTACCATGGGCCATGAGGTTCACGGTCTAATGGTGAGTTATACCCACTACTGCCGTCATGATTACTTGAGTCGTATTCTGGCAAGAAGGCCAGGCTATCATCAAGACTTGTATAGCTGTCTTCATCGGGGTTGCTGGCAACCACTGAGGTGTCCACATCATAGCGTTCATGTATATCGGCATATGGATGCTGGCTAGAGGAGGCTTCATCTCGTGGCTCATCATCATAATGCTATCTGGTTAACTGTCATTCCATCTGATGGATGTGAGCCATTGCATGAGTTGGAGAATAATCTGGACAGTCGCAAACTTCTAAGCATGCGTCAGGTAAACCAGGGCAGGCTGTGAGGCCAGTGCTGATTACAAGCTTCAGATTGAGCTCCATGCGAAGAGGAAGATAAGCAACAATATTATGTCGTGGAAATCATTTTTCAATCTATGTTTCCACAACTTCATAGGTTTCTATCTCTTTATCTACTAATGTCCATTCTGTGAAGGTTTCACTGCAATACATCATATCCAGTATCTCCGTTTGTTGTCGATTCCAATGCCCATTAAGCATTTGTACAAAGATGCCATCAAAAAGATTAACCCAACATATACATTGTCGATTAAGCACTTCAGACCATTGAGGACATGGGTTAATAAAAGCTTCATTCGCTTGTTGGCATACTTCAGTTTCCGGCATTAAAACCACGTCTTAATACTAGCAATTGCGTCCAATACCAGTCTCTGTCTACATCACTTAGAGATCCAGAAAATGAAGGGTAGTGGGCCATATTATTTAATTACATGTGCCCACTACAGCTTTCCTAAAAGAATATACAGATTGCTCAAGATTTACAAATATCTGCAAGGTGAATGATTGTTCATTCGAACGTAACCTTTTGGGTTCAAGGTTAAAACCACGAACGTAACGTAACCTTTTGGGTTGAATATTTTTTTTTAGGAATATCGGAGCTTGAATGCTCTCCCGATTCTTCATCTGAAGTTGGTCGCTGTGGGAGAATCTGAGCATTCCATTTAAGCATGACGTATCCATGTGCTGGCCTTTCTTTGCTTTTGTGCTTCTGTGCATGGATACTTGCTAAAGCTTTGTCGGCTTTAGTCCTGCTATTTAAACCTCTAATTATCTGTCATTTTGGATTTGCTAGTTCAGTTGCTTTGAGAGCCTGCTTCAATTGTTTCTTTTCTTTTGTAAGCTTAGCTAATTCTGCGTTATGTTTGTACATAGCAGTTCCAATTTCTTCTTTAGAGTAGGCTTCTCTAAAGATATCCCTTGTGGATAAATTTAGGAGATTGGACTCAATGACTGCTAATTCTTTTTTGAGGAGGCATTGGGCTAAGCTGTCTTGAATGGGAGTATCTTCATCTTCTCATGTTGATGGTGTCGAAGCTGGTTTTTTGATAAACTTGGCTCTAGCCATCTTATCTTGATAGGCTTGAAGCATGCCTATGTAACCCAGATGATTATCAGATTCAGAATCAGAATCAGTAATTACATTGTAGTAATCATTGGGATCATCAGAAAGAATATCATGAATGTCAAATAAATCCCACCCCGCTTCTGCATAATAAAAATCAAAAAGAGCATGGGCTGGGAGATTTTTGTTTTTCCCTGGACAGTCGATCGCATAATGAGGACCATTACAAATATAACACTTAATGTTGGGAGGAACTGTCCGAGGTGTACTTCGACGGTGAAGTAACTTACGGGGTTTCCCGGATGATTTCCAATGGGAGAACCTCGTTTTATTAAGCTTATAAGGCTTAAATTTCTTTTTTCTATGGTTAGAGGTATGTTGAGGCGATAAGTGGCGTCGATACTTAAATCGTTTTCGATGTTTATACCGACGTGGAGAAGTACTGCAATGGCAGGGCTTCTTTGGGTGACATCCCCAAGACTTTGTAGGGCCATCAGATTTATAATAAGAATGTAAATTACAACTAGAGTTATAAGAATCTATATAGCTATTAACTAGCTTCTGCTGACATTGTCTGGTTAATTTTGTTTGAACCAGGCTAGTTAATTCTGTCAAAGTCCCATTTTGAGGGAAAATGAATATTTTTTCTAAATAATGGCACACCCATTCTCATAACATACAAGGTAAAGAATTTAAATAAGTTTCTTTTACCCAAAGGAGGTTAGATTCACCAATTTCATAAGCAAGAATCTGAAACTGTAAAGAATAAGGAATAAGCTTGTTTAAATCACAAAGCTTCATATTATATAAATTAGATTTAGCTAAAGTTAAATGCCTAAATCTGTTAGTTGTAAACTCTGTAAGGATAGCTGCTTGAAGAGCGAGCAATCCTCCTTCACAAATTTGGCCTTTGCTAAGCCAAGGAATAGGAATTTCTCTGTCCTTGAGGAGCAACACCATCAACTTCTGTCTTATGGGTCCACCAATTATTTAATTGTCCTGCCATCAAGCTGGTAGCATGAAGAACCCTTTGAGAGTCTGTAGTACCAACTGGGAACCTGATATTCTTCAAAGTTTCAATCCATAGGACAATATGGTCAAATGGTTCAGGAATATTATCAATACCCAGAATAAATCTATTGGGTGGATTTGTGTTTAAGGGACCTTCTTCTAAGATATCATCTAATACAGAAGTCTGAAGTTTACCTTTCTTTTTCTTATTTTCTATAAAATGACCTGGTGTTGGCATAAGAATAGATTGCTGAGTTTGATTTTTTAGAAGAGACAACTTTTCGAGGCGTCTACACATACTAGAAATTACACTATCTTCATACATTCTCATTTCTTGATCACTACTTGAACCAGAACTAGGAAGTGATTCATGAGGAGAAACAATACTCATCTCATCACTACTAGAGATGTAGTCTATAGCTGCTACTGGGTCACTTGACTGTTGTACCTTCTGTATCTAGTCTATATCTGACTCTGAAGACTACGGAATATGAACAGCTTTTATACTTAAAAGATCAAAATCTGCGGCTAAATGTTTGACACTTATAACAGACTCTACTTGTTTCTGTTCATTGGTCTTTTCTGTGATTGAAAACTTACATGGGAGTGCAAACTGAACAGTAGATGTAGACGCTGGTTCTTCATCTAGTTTTTCTTCTGTACATACCAGACTGGCTAAAGAATCTTTTGTATTAACAGCATGAAGAATTAAATCATTATGTACAAGATCAGTTTTTGAATGACGCTGATCTACTTTGTTATTAATCGTACAAACTAATGCTTCTACCAATTCCACAGAATTGTCTACCCGAGCTAGATGTTCTGTTATTTCTGCGTTCTGAGTATGAATTTGTTTTATTGTTTCCTTTTGACTATCACATTTTTTATGTAAGGATAAATGTGAATTAACCGTAAAATCTAAAATAGTAACAGATTTTTGTGCAGATTTATTTATTTTATCTAGCTTTTCTTTTTGTGTAGCAGCATTTCTTTTAAATTCTTCCTTCGCATCATCTAACATTTTGTTTATCCGTTCTAATCTTTCTAAAATGGATAAACATTCATCAACTATATCATCTATGTTAGCCTGTGCAGCACGCTTCCATGAGGCTAACCAATTCTTCTGTTTTGTTCTTGCTTTCTGCTTAGTACCTACATGAGCTTTTATCACTGCTTTATGCTGACTCCATTCATTCTTATCTACATCATATACAGAGTGTTCCTCGTTTGGCCATCTACCAGGGGTGTAGTGCTCAAACTCAAAATCTTCTTCATGGACTTTCCCTTTAATTTTAACAATCTTTTCATGATTAGCACGGGGAAGTCTATGTCTATGTGAAGAGATCATGCCAATGTGTTCACAGGTGAAAATCGTTTCTTTGGGTAGAACATTGTGCTATAGAGTTTCTGCTTCTTTAAGAATCTTTTCTCTGGTAACCTTGTTACTCAGGAAATGCATAAAACTAGGACATTGGGTTATTTTCTGGAAAAATTTTGTACTCAATGGTTCAGCAGAAGTAGAGGCAAAGGACATTATAGCAGATTTGGATGCACACAGAGGCTCTGAGGCTCTTTGGTTGACTCTGCTCGAAGATCTGACTAATGGATGCTTTGAAGCAGTCTTTGCACTATACTGTACAATTTTTTGCCCTGAAGGGGTAACAACAGGGATTAATTCAGTAGAAGGAATTGGGGCTACATCAACAATTAATTGGTTATGGGTGTCCACCACGCTTGTTGGGTTAAACTCTGTAGCCAGGGTGACAATGCCTTGATGTCGAGCATGGAGCTTTGGTACAGCCGACCGGAGGAAATAGTTTCGGGGAAGAAACCGCCGTGGGACATATACATCAGAGACAGAGAGGTCAAGTATAGAATCGGATGCAATTAAGGGCCATCCGACAGAAAATCTTCGATTGTCTATATGTCTACCAAAGTCTACAAGATTAGTCACTTGGAGAGGAAAGGCAGTGCCAACTGGCATATCTTCGGCTTCAAACAGGGTTTGAAGGAGTGTAAACGTACAGCGGGTTGATACAGTACAATAAGTATTGCTTGGCATCAAATTGATGCCTCGTAACTGAAGAAAAAATACTAAGGCATGAGCCATGTTTACATCTGATAAGCCCAAAATAAAATTACGTTGTACTGAGCAATAAGCGTTATGGTCGAGAACACCATAGTAATTAGAGATCACACCATGTAAATAAGAGGGGTTACAGCGATCAAGCAATGAACCAAAATACTCTGCACCTATGTCATAATTAAAATGAGTAATTTTGAGCTCAACTAAGCTGAGATGGACATGCGTATAACCTGTAGAACTCCATTTTTTTTGATCTTCAGGGTTTATAAAAGGGAGGTAAACAGGACGCTGGCCATATCCTTGAATGGCAAGGATGCATTCAGACTGCTTAACAGTTTGTTCACGCTTAGGATTAAAATTGCTTTTGGGAAACACGTCTTTAATGGTGAGGGTTGGAAACTCAAACCGTCCAGAAGTACTGGCTTCTAAGGTTTGATCAACCACGAAGTTATTTACAGGAATAAAAGATTGGGAACTGGATTCAGCCATGAAAACAAAATCTTTTATTCGGGATCTAGGGGTTAGTTGTATCTGTTTTTGCAACTAAGTACTTGCTACACTTAGTTCAGATACAAGTTAATTTATCGTGAGGGGAATGTACTAAACATTGAAGCACGATATCATAGTAAACAGGGTCTGTGACCAACTGGGCTACGGCTTCACACTATTACTTCAAACTAAATATTACAAACACTTGTTTCAATTTCTGATTTTTAGGATCCTTCGAAAAGGGCAAGAGAATTGCATACTTTTTTCACAAGGCTACTAGATTTCTAAAAGCTTAGAAATTTTTTGATGAAAATGCTATGGAGGAGAGGCCTATTTATAGTATTTTGGGAGGTCCTACCTGACCGCTGTGAAGGCAGTGTCAAGTCCCATCATACTTTACAGCGTAAAAATTCAGCTACAAGGAAATGTTGTTGGATGCGCTGGATGATGATGATGTTTAGTGGCATGGGTCCGGATGATGATGATATTTGGTGGCGTGGGTCCAACATTGCTTCTGTTTCATCTTCTAAGTCATCTTCGCTGATAGGATTGAAAAGACATCTGAGCTGGAAGGTACTGAAAAGATGCCAGTGATGGGGTCCAGCTTCGCATGCATGATGTCGTGGAGTGATGTATAAATAAGATTACCACTCCAGTTATCTTCGAATGATAGTATGCACAACAGTGTCTTGATCATGATTCTCCTCTTCGTGTATGCAGTGTGGGTCATCCCTGGCAACCCATCTATACAAATGTTCATTGAAAGGAGACCTGATTTTAATCAGCCACGTCCATAATGGACGCTTTAATAATTCAGTGAATTGGTGAAACATGTATTCATTGTTTATTCTTTCAATGTAGATGACACCAGAGTTTTGACGACGGTTTGCCTGGATTGTAGCTACTGAAGACATTTGTAGATCTTGTCCCGCTGCATAAGAAATCTTTGTATATCTCGGATGCAACCCTTCACGTAGAATCTGTTCTTGGACAAGGATGTTCAAAGAAGAAAATCTTTGGTTGTAAATTCTGGTCAGATTAAAACCAAAAATGGGTTGGTGCATCAGTGTAACAGGAAGATTTTTGCTGAGCCAATCTACAATAACATTTTCAGTACCATTGATGTGTTCTACAGAAAAATTAAACTGGGTAAAAAATGCTTGCCATCTAACATATTTACCGCGACCATCTTTTCGACCATGATCTTTTTCTTTAAAGGTCAAAAATCTAGTACAGTTGATAATTACAACAAAATGGGGCAAATAGAGAAGTTTTAACATGAACTTTTCTAAGCATTTCTTTACAGCATAGATTTTTTTATCAGAAGAAATCTATTTTAAGTACATCAGGACTGAGAAATCCACTAGCGAATTCATAAATGAATTCTTTATTACTATACAAGCAAACAAGTACTCATCCCCATGCAATATCGGAGGCATCAGTATAAACCTTCATGTGGTCAAATTTTGAGATATGCAATTCTGGTAGTAAAGCAACTGTTGATTTAATTTTTTGAACTATTGATGTATGTTGTTCTTCCCAACAAAAGGCTTTCTTCTTCTGGAGAAGTTTTTGAAGAATGAACCTGTCTTCACAAGAGTTAGGATAGAAACTATTTAAATAATTAAGTAATCCCAAAAAGGCTTGGAGCTTAGCTTTGTCTGGCTTCTCCGAGAAACTGATGACTTTCTCCTTGATATGAGGCTGTATCTGCAGTCTGGAATCTCGGACTATCATTCCAAAAAAATTACATTCAGTCTTGCATAACTGAATTTTTGTTTCTGAAAGTACAATTCCTATATCTTGAGCTAATTGGTAAAACTGGAAGAGATGAGTAAAATAGTCAGTAAGCGAATTACTGAAAATTAGTATGTCATCTATATACACAAACAAGTTAGAAGTGCCTTGGAAGATCTTATCCATGTGAGCTTGATAATATGTTGGAGCATTCATCAAGCCGAAAGGCATCACTGTCCACTGAAAATGCCCAAAAAAGCAGCTGAACGCTGTTTTTTCTCTGTCAGCTTCTTTGACTCGAATCTGATAAAAGCTTGATTTGCAGTCAAACTGGGAGAAGTATTTACATGTTGCAACTTTCTCTAAAAGATAGTTTTTATCTGGAATTGGATATGAAAATAGTTGTGTAATTGCATTTAATGGTCGATAATTGATGACCATTCTTTTCTTTCCTCTTTTCTGCTCAGAATGTTTGTTAACCATAAAGGCATAACAGCAGAAAGGGGAAGTGAATTTTTCAATAAAACCATTTGCCCCCAGTTTTTTTATTTGAAGTTCCATATTGTCAGGATCTACAAGCTCTTAAAAGAGCACACATTATTAGTTTTGTATAAGCAACTAAACACGAAATTTAACCAGAATGCACAAGTAATTAGAAATAAAAAATAACACAGAATATGAGAGACAATACCCAATTGTATTAATACTCTTCTAGAAAAAAATTACAATGAAGAGATGCCACTCTTTCACACCTTTCAGGCTTCCCACACCAAGTGTACAGTGATTCACCTTCAAGAGTTAACTCTCATCAATTACGGTCCCAACAAACAACTCAAACACAGAGTTGTTGTTCACCTCCAACCAGTCAGTATCACTACTGCCAGTACAACCAATAAGTGACAATCACTACCAATCCAACCGAGTACTCCACGTACTCAAGGTTCCAGTACACACCGTACTCCAAGTAGATCCCTGTGATCTTGCTCCTTGTGTTACTGATCACCTTGATCCTGCTGACACTTGCAGATCAACCTGGTTTTGCACACCTGCAAACTTAGACCTCGCACACACACACACACACACACACACACACACACACACACACACACACACACCTGTAAATCCACTGATCTTACTTACCATGTAGATCTCACATGATCATGATATACCGCAGATCAACCTGGCCTTGCACACCTATCGACCGAGATCATACACACCCAGAAGAACCCTTGTCCTTGCCTCACCAAGTCCTTATGATTCTCCCTTGGATAGAACCCTTCCGTTTCTACAGAAGCCTTCCGATTCTACAATCTTACAATACAACCCATGGGTCTCTTAAATAGATCCCATACAACCAATAATTAGACATACAGACTCAAAACTTAAATTAGTCTTCACATGCAAACACTCGAACCTTTTTAAATTAGATCACGTCTAATTCTCGAAACACATGCAAACTCGCATGCACACAAGTGATCAACGTCGGTCCCTGTCTGCCCACAAACGATCGACGTTGGCCGATCTGTGACCAATGTCGGCAGCTTCCTGTCCACCTCTGACCGACGTCGATCGGCTTAACTGACGTCGGTTACTGTGACACTTCAGCAACTTCTATTTCCATGTTTGCATCAGTGATGACACTTCAGCAACCTCCATTTCCATGTTTGCATCAGTGAAGCTTTTAGCTCTACAACCTAACAATCTCCCACTTGGAGATAAACAGCTGCATCTGTACTTGTAACAGTACATCCTCTAATTTTGTTTTCTGAATTGTATCCATCTTCAAGTTCAGTCTTGAAGACCAACAGAAGCTAAATGAAGATTCAACTCCTCCTTTATTCTCGGCTGAGTTAACATACCTGCAGGGTTCTCATCTTTGCTAGTCACCATGACTGCAACAACCATCTGCATCTCTGAAAGCCAGTTAACTGTCGATCCACCAACAGTGAACACATGTCTTGTGGTGATACTCATGTCATCCAAGTAACCTACCACATCCACATCTACAACCCCATGTAGAAAAAAAACTTGACCCTGCATAGCATGTATACCTGCTGTTGGTCCCTCTCAAACACCTGAGAATCCATTGAATTGCTCTCCAGTGCTTCTTTTTCAAATTGGCTTCAAACTTGCTGACAGCTCCCACTGCTTGAGAAACCTCAGGTCCATTACACAAGTACCCAACCTCATCATGTGATTGGGAACACAGTTCTGTGAACTGTCCATTCATAGATGTGTTAACCGGTTCTGCATCCTTCATGTTGAACCTCGCCACTACCTCTATCACACAATTATTTGGAGATAAAATCAACCTGTGATCTTTCATGTTTCTAGACATACTCATGCCAAAAAAATTCGCTCCTCCTAAATCTTTCTTGGCACACATCTGAGCTACATTTACCTTTAGCTCAGAAAACCCTGCATGTGTGACTCTGCACCAAGCATACACCACATACAGTAACAGGGTAATCTTGCGACCATCATCCAACCTGGTAAAGTAAACACAATGGTTATAATGACGTTGACTAAAGCCATGTTTTGTCATCCACCTGTCAAACATGTACCACTGTCCTGGAGCTTCCTCAAGACCATATGACCTGGCCTTCCGTCTCACCTATCCATTCACTCTATTCTTTAACCTTGGAATCCATTCGTCTCAGTGCTTTCATCTCAGCTGACAACTCTACCAAAACTACTATTTGGTTTTTCTCCAAGGAATCAAATTTTTGAGACATGTCATGCTCTCACTGTTTTTTGGATTCTACCTGCTCTGCTTCTTTAAAAACTTCTTGGTCTTTGACTATTAGTGAGCAACAAGTAGTATAAAGAAGAGGAATAACGAATTTGAAGCTTACTTACCCTTTCAGTCCTCCACATGGGCGTCTGAGACTTCTTGACAGCTTGTTGTCTGCCTAAAATCCGTTTCAGTGACCGATGTCGATCACCCTCCAGTCTGCACACAATCGACGTCGATTCCCTACAACTGACCAGACTACCAACGTCGGTTTCCTAACCGATGCCGGTGTCCCCCTGGTCGTCGACGCCGGTTCCCTGACCGACGTCGGTGTCCTCCTGACCGACACCATCGACCTCGGTCTGCACATGACCGATGTCGATCCATGTCTGATCGACGCCGGTTCTCACCTAACCGACGTCGGTCCCTGTGTTCTCCTGTGAGCGATGATTTTTTTTCGCGAGCACACTTTGGATCAAAACCATGTCCAAATCAACATTGCTCTGCCCAGAAATGTCCAGCCCCTTAAGCTGATATTTGTCTGTCATCCCATCCATGAACACCAAGGCTTTCCAGTTCTTAAGTTTGTCAAAGACATCAGTCTTCCTCTTAAGAACATGCATCTCCTTCTTACTCATGTGACCAAGTCTACAAAGCCACGTCTTTGCAACAGAACGAGAATCAGTAATATAAGTAGATAGATAAAGGATACCTACTTTCTCACCACCTGCTAATTCAAGTGCATCCTTGGTGACTATCCAAGAATCCGCTGTGAGAGTAACTGTGCAACCCTCATCACCCAACTTTCTTGCAGAGATTAACCTCCTCTTCAGAACTGGGACCTGCATCACACCATTCAACACTCATATGTTGCATGTCTGCAATTTCAGCTTCACTTCGCCTTTGCCAACAATTTGGTAAGGCACATCAACCCTGAAATAAATCTTTCCAAAACCCCAATTAAAAAATACTCTATTTGGCGTTACATGAAAAGAGGCAACAGAATCTAAAAAATAAGATTCGACTTTATCCAAGAAACATATAAGAGCAACCCGTGCATCAATACCTGCAACCTTTGCATCTTCATTTCCTTCATGCTGATCTCCTACCAACCAGCAATCTTTCTTTACCTGCCCTTTCTTTTCATAACTCGATAATTGATTATTCTTGTTATTCTCTTTCATTCTTAGCTTACTTTCTTCTACCATTGCTATACTCTCACTCCAACAGAAACCCCTGCGACTGCCCTGTAATCAAAAACCACTTAACACACTCTGAAACCAAGGTGTTAGTGAACCAAGCTCTATCGCTTGTCAGTGATCATAGCTCTGATACCAGTTGTCAAACTGGTATCACATGAAGAGCCTCCAACCAGGGTCTGATACCACTTGTCAGGATCTACCAGCTCTTAAAAGAGCACACATGATTACTTTTGTATAAGCAACTAAATACGAAATTTAACCATAATGCACAAGTAACTAGAAATAAGAAATAACACATAATATGAGAGACAATACTCAATTGTATTAATACTCTTCCAAAAAAAAATTACAATGAAGAGATGCTACACTCTTCCACACCTTTCAGGTTTCCCACACCAAGTGTACAGTAATTCACTTTCAAGAGTTCACTCTAATCAATTACGGTCCCAACAAACAACTCAAACACAGAGTTGTTCACCTCCAACCAGTCAGTATCACTACTGCGAGTTCAACCAGTAAGTGACAATCACTACCAGTCCAATCTAGTACTCCACGTACTCAAGATCCGAGTACACACCATACTCTAAGTAGATCTTTGTGATCTTGCTCCTTGTTGTGTTGTTGATCACCTTGATCCTGCTGCCACTTACAGATCAACCTGATTTTGCACACCTGCAAACCTAGACCTCACGCACACACACCTGCAAATCAACTGATCTTACTTACCATATAAATATCACCTGATCATGTTATACCGCAAATCAACCTGGTCTTGCACACCTGTCGACCGAGATCATACACACCCGAAAGAACCCTTGTCCTTGCCTCACCAAGTCCTTATGATTCTCCCTTGAATAGAAC
This sequence comes from Torreya grandis, assembly GCA_037957365.1. Classification (NCBI taxonomy): domain Eukaryota; kingdom Viridiplantae; phylum Streptophyta; class Pinopsida; order Cupressales; family Taxaceae; genus Torreya; species Torreya grandis. The sequence continues at coordinate 4,048,117 of JARHVA010000193.1, forward strand.
CCTTATGTTTCTACAATCTTACAATACAGCCCATGGGTCTCTTAAATAGATCTCATACAAACAATTATTAGACATACAGACTCAAGACTTAAATTAGTCTTCACATGCAAACACTCAGACCTCCTTAAATTAGACCACGTCTAATTCTCGAAACGCATGCACACACAGGTGACCGATGTCGGTAGCTCCCTGTCCACCTCTGACCGACATCGATCGGCTTAACCGACGTCAATTACTGTGACACTTCAGCAACCTCCATTTCCATGTTTGCATCAGTCAAGCTTTTAGCTCCACAACCTAACACATATCGTTATAATCCTGAGCTGATATTGGGATCTTTTTTCCAATTTTCATATGCTTGCCTTCGAAGATTTTAATGTCCATCTCGGACATAGATTTAGACCAAAACTACTGAGGGTTGTCAGAACAGATAGTGGCTTTAATCTTTTCACCTATTTCTTGTATTTCAGCTGGGATTACAATCTCCGGGATTTGAGTCATTGAACTTAAAAATTGTTTAGCGGCATAAATGAGGAGAGGAATTCTTAGCCTTTCATTTTATATTGTGAACATGATACTCTTAGTGGTAGAATCATAAGGCGAGTATCTGTCAATAAAGGCATCGCCTAGAAGAATATCTACAAGCATTCTCTCTAGTGCAAAAAAGTCAGCATGGAAGATTTTATCTTGAATCCTAAGGGTTTGTTGATGTTTGTATTTGTTACAGATTAAACTATTCCCTTGGACATCTAAACTCTTATAAGCTAAGACATCATCCAATGTCTTCCAATCATGAATGAGTTGAGATTTAGCAAAGGAGAGAGAAGCTCCTGTATCTATCTGGGCATCTACGAGTCTGCCATTAATTTTCAAAGTAATGAACTGAGTAAACTTTTCATTAATCAGTTGAGTTAGGTAAGCTGGTTGTGGAATTTCTAAAAGAGGAATATTAGTACTTACAAGTTTTTGTCTCCATGGGTCCTGAACAATAGATTGTTCAGTGTAGATGTTTTCATTTTCTAGTTCTGCTTTTTCTTCTTGGAGATTACTACATTCACTTGGACAGTAATCCTAGTCAGAGTAGAAAGAGCTTTCTACTTCGTCATCCTCTTCTTTTTCTTCCATGGGTAATAGGATATCCCACTGTGGCTCAATCTTCGGTGCTTGGATTTCTCTTGGACTGTCTCTGCTGGTGAATTTGTTTTTGATCCAAGATGCATTGGGCTTGAAAGAGCTTTGATATTGCAAAGGAAGATGCTGAGGCCTTTGCAATGTCGGTGGCATTCTGGGCATTGAGGGTTGTCTCCCTCTGGATGTTCCTTCTCTTCTGGAGTATCCTCTTCCTCTGTGTTTCTCTAGTCTTTCTAGAACTTCATGGTGATGTCTAGACCAGTTTCAATGTCCTTCATAAGGTAGTTGTGACCAATCATGATGTCTTGGTCGATAAAGACGTTGCATGTTGGTTAGCGATTGTTCCAAGTCATCGGCTAATGACTCGAGAGCATCTGCATCATTGTCATCATTTGAATCGCCTTCGGAAAGATCATCTAGAATTGGTTCATAAATGTCATCTTGTAAATAAAAGTCTTCATCAAAAACTACAGTATCCCACCACGCTACTGCGTTGGAGGTAAAAACAACTTTAATTGCAGAGTTCTTGTAGTGACATTGGGGAGCAATGTGGCCAGGGTTGCGACAAATATAGCAAATACGTTGTTTGGAGGGAGGACGAGCAGTTCATCATTTCTTGAGGAAACGATGAGGAGGTGCATAAGAATGTTTGCGAGAAAAAGAGCAGCGTTTGAAGGAAAGAGACTTGCGACGCTGCTTCTAGTGTTTACGAGGCTGGACAAATGGCCGACAGCCAAATGGGAATGTTTCTGGAAAGGCAGGAGCAATCTGAGAGGCTTGATGCTTGATGAGTTTCTGGATAGACTTAGTCTCAGAGACTAAGCACATAGCTTGCTGCTTGAAAAAACCAATCACATCTGAGAGAGATCTTAATTGTCAGTCCCTTAAGATCAATATAAGAAATAACTATATCAATAAAATTATATGGTAGAGCATGCAAAAATTTGATCTTAATCTCAGTGGATGAGAAACTCTTGCTTTCATATGCCAGTTCTCTAAACTGCTTGGCAAATGCATCAAACTGCTTTAAATCACAGTTCCATTTTGAGAAACCATATTTTGGATTTCAGTTCCCTGTTGCCAACGGAGGGTGCAAACTCATTAATCAATAAATTAAATAATGTGGCTAAAGAATCAAGTTGGTTATGTACACGCTCATACTGTTCAGCGTCGGTCGTTGTATCCCACCATTGATGAATAATACCCCAAAAAAACTTTGAAGCAAAACAAGTGGTTCCAGCTTGATCTAAATGTGCATTGATGGTGATGACTCTCATGGAGTTACACCAGGTAGTGATCTCATTCAATGGATTGAGGAGATCATCGATATTAAAATACCAAGGCTGTAACTGGGCATGGGTTCTTTGCATTAGGGTGGTATTAGACTGCTTTTTGTCAGTCTTGAAATTAGAACCGAAAGCAATTGAACAATTGGGCTTTTTAGCAGAAGATTCTGCTTGTTGATCATGTTTAGAAAGTCAATCTAAACTATCCTCTAAAGCATCTAGTTTAGAATCAATAGAAGATACAATGACCGACGCTGATCAGTATGAACTTGTACATAACCAACCTGATTCTTTAACCACATTATTTAATTTATTGATTAATGAGTTTCCACCCCCCGTTGACAACAGGGAATTGGAATCCAAAAAATGGCTTCTCAAAATAAAACTATGTGATTTAAAGCAGTTTGATGCATTTGCCAAGCAGTTTAGAGAACTGGCATATGAAAGCAAGAGTTTTTCATCCACTGAGATTAAGATCAAATTTTTGCATGCTCTACCATATAATCTTATTGATAGAGTTATTTCCTATATTGATCTTAAGGGACTGACAATTGAAGATCTCTCTCTCAGATGTGATTGATTTTTCCAAGCAGCAAGCTATGTGCTTAGTCTCTGAGACTAAGTCTATTCAGAAACTCACCAAGCATCAAGCCTCTCAGATTGCTCCTGCCTTTCCAAAAACAGACCCATTTGGCTGTCGGCCATTTGTCTAACCTCGCAAACACCAGAAGCAGCGTCGCAAGTCTCTTTCCTTCAAACGCCGCTCTTTTCCTCGCAAATATTCTTATGCACCTCCTCATCGTTTCCTCAAGAAACGACAAACTGCTCGTCCTCCCTCCAAACAACGTATTTGCTATATCTGTCGCAAACTTGGCCACATTGCTCTCCAATGTCACTACAAGAACCCTGTAGTTAAAGTTATTTTTACCTCCAACGCAGCAACGGGGTGAAATATTATAGATTCTGATGAAGACTTTTATTTACAGGATGACATTTATGAACCAATTTTAAATGATTTCTCCGAAGGCGATTCAAATGATGACAATGATGCAGATGCTCTCGAGTCATTAGCCGATGACTTGGAACAATCGCTAACCAACATGCAGCGTCCTTATCGACCAAGACATCATGATTGGTCACAGCGACCTTATGAAGGACATGAAAACTAGTCTAGACATCACCATGAAGTTCTAGAAGGACCAGAGAAATCTAGAGGAAGAGGATACTCCAGAAAAGAAGGAACATCCAGAGGGAGACAACCCTCAATGCCCAGAATGCCACCGACATTGCAAAGGCCTCAGCATCCTCCTTTGCAATATCAGAGCTCTTTCAAACCCAATGCATCTTGGATCAAAAACAAATTCACCAACAGAGACAGTCCAAGAGAAATCCAAGCACCGAAGATTGAGCCACAGTGGGATATCCTATTACCCACAGAAGAAAAGGAAGAGGATGACGAAGTAGAAAGCTCTTTCTACTCTGACCAGAATTACTGTCCAGGTGAATGCAGTAATTTCCAAGAAGAAAAAGAAGCAGAACCAAAAAATAAAGACATCTACACTAAACAATCTATTGTTCAGGACCTAGGGAGACAAAAACTTGTAAGTACTAGTATTTCTCTTTTAGAAATTCCACAATCAGCTTACCTAACTCAGTTGATTAATGAAAAGTTTGTCCAGTTCATTACTTTGAAAATTAATGGCAGACTCGTAGATCCCCAAATAGATACAGGAGCTTCTTTCTCTTTTGCTAAATCTCAACTCATACATGATTGGAAGACATTGGATGATGCCTTAGCTTATAAGAGTTTAGATGTCCAAGGAAATAGTTTCATCTTTAACAAATACAAACATCAGCAAACCCTTAGGATTCAAGATAAAATCTTCCATGCTGACTTTTTTGCACTAGATAGAATTCATGTAGATATTTTTCTAGGCGGTGTCTTTATTGACGGATACTCGTCTTATGGTTCTACCACTAAGAGTATCATGTTCACAATAGAAAATGAAAGGCTAAGAATTCATCGCCTCATTTATGACACTGAACAATTTCCAAGTTTAATGACTCAAATCTCAGAGATTGTAATTCCAGCTGAAATACAAGAAATAGGTGAAAAGATTAAAGCCACTATCTGTTCTGACAACCCTCACCAGTTTTGGTCTAAATCTATGCCCGAGATGGACATAAAAATCTTCGAAGGCAAGCATATGAAAATTGGAAAAAAAATCTCAATACCAGCTCAGGATTATAACGATATGGAACTCCAGATTAAAGAACTGTAGGCAAATGGTTTTATTGAAAAATCCACTTCCCCTTTCTGTTGTTATGTCTTTATGGTTAAACATTCTGAACAGAAAAGAGGAAAGAAAAGAATGGTCATCAATTATCGACCATTAAATGCAATTACACAACCATTCCCATATCAATTCCAGATAAAAGCTATCTTTTGGAAAAAGTTGCAACATGTAAATACTTCTCCCAGTTCGATTGCAAATCAGGTTTTATCAGATTCGAGTCAAACAAGCTGACAGAGAAAAGACAGCATTCCGCTGCCCTTTTGGCCATTTCCAGTAGACAGTGATGCCTTTCGACTTGATGAATGCCCCAACATATTATCAAGCTCACATGGATAAGATCTTCCAAGGCACTTCTAACTTTTGTGTGTGTATATAGATGACATACTAATTTTCAGTTATTCGCTTACTGACCATTTTACTCATCTCTCCAAGTTTTATCAATTGGCTCAAGATGCAAGAATTGTACTTTCAAAAACAAAGATTCAATTATGCAAGACTGAATGTAATTTTCTTGGAATGATAGTCCGAAATTCCAGACTGCAGATATAGCCTCATATCAAGGAGAAAGTCATCAGTTTCTTAGAGAAGCTAGACAAAGCTAAGCTCCAAGCCTTTTTGAGATTACTTAATTATTTAAATAGTTTCTATCCTAACTCTGGTAAAGACAGGTTCATTCTTCAAGAACTTCTCCAGAAGAAGAAAGCATTTTGTTGGTAAGAACAACATACTGCAACAGTTCAAAAAATCAAATCCACAGTTGATTTACTACTAGAACTGCATATCCCAAAATCTGACCATATGAAGGTTTATACTGATGCCTCCGATATTGCATGGGGAGAAGTACTTGTTTGTTTGTATAGTAATAAAGAATTCGTTTGTGAATTCGCTAGTGGAGTTTTCAGTCTTGATGTACTTAAATAGATTTTCTCTGATAAAGAAATATATGATGTAAAAAAATGCTTAGAGAAGTTCATGTTAAAACTTCTCCATTTGCCCCATTTTGTTGTAATTACCAAATGTACTAGATTTCTGACCTTTAAAAAAAAAGATCATGGTCGAAAGGATGGTCGCGGTAAATATGTTAGATGGCAAGCATTTTTTAACCAATTTAATTTTTCTGTAGAACACATCAAGGGTATTGAAAATGTTATTGCAGATTGGCTCAGCAGAAATCCCCTTGCTACACTGATGCACCAACCTATTCCTGGTTTTAATCTGACCAGAATTTACAACCAAAGATTTCTTTCTTTGAACATCCTTGTCCAATAACAGATTCTACGCGAAGGGTTGCATACAAGATGATAATAATTACAAACGCAGGGATCCCTTATATAGAAAAGATTTGGGAATCTTTCGGATGACCGGGTGACCGACAGGTTTCGGGATTAACAACTGAATCTCAAAAGATATGTCGACATTATACAAAAGTAGGGACACGTCACAAAAGACAAATCGACTAAAAGATACCTTCATTATTTTATTATCGGCGAGGTATGATCAACATGATCAGTGACATCCGCTGACGTTACCATGGGCCATGAGGTTCACGGTCTGATGGTGAGTTATACCCACTACTGTCGTCATGATCACTTGAGTCGTATTCTAGCAAAAGGGCTAGGTTATCATCAGGACTTTTATAGCTGTCTTCATCGGGGTTGCTGCCAACCACTTAGGTGTCCACACCATAGCGTTCATGTATGTCGGCATATGGATGCTGGCTAGATGAAGCTTCATCTCGTGGCTCATCATCATAATGTTGTCTGGTGAACTGCCATTCCATCTGATGGATGTGAGCCATTGCATGAGTTGGAGAATAATTTGGACATGCATCTGTACAGTCGTAAACTTCTAGGCATGTGTCAAGTTAACCAGGACAGGCTGTGAAGCCAGTGCTGATTACAAGCTTTAGATTGAGCTCCATGCGAAGAGGAAGATAAGCAACAATATTATGCCGTGGAAATCATTTTTCAATCCATGTTTCCACAACTTCATAGATTTCTATATCTTTATCTACTAATGTCCATTCTGTCAAGGTTTCACTGCAATACATCATATCCAGTATCTCCGTTTGCTGTCGATTCCAATGCCCATTAAGCATTTGTACACAGATGCCATCAAAAAGATTAACTCGACATATACATTGCCGATTAGGCACTTAAAACCATTGAGGAGGTGGGTTAATAAAAGCTTCATTAGCTCGTTGGCATACTTCAGTTTCGACATTAAAACCACCATGTCTTAATACTAGCAATTGCATCCAATACCAGTCTCTATCTGCATCACTTAGAGGTTCGAAAAATGAAGGGTAATGGGCCATATTATTTAATTACAAGTGCCCACTACAGCTTCCCTAAAAGAATATATAGATTGTTCAAGATTTACAAATATCTACAAGGTGAATGATTGTCGTTCATTCGAACGTAACCTTTTGGGTTCAAGATTAAAACCACGAACTGTACTTCACACGATCTCAGGAGGGGGTACAGTGACTTATAATTGTGTCAGATGAATCTGCAGGATGAGCTACACTGGTTTGAGCGACTACGTCAGTCAGCGATCGTCAGGAAGACTAGAGAGAATCTGTAATCACAGAAAAAGAGTTAAAATCTTTCCTTGGGTTCTACTGTTATGTCAACACGCCCATTCGATGTTGTGTAATTTTACAAATTACAATTCGAGAACTGTACGCGTTTCAATTGTTTAAACCTACACACACGAAACAAACAAAATATTTATAGACCAAGTTATTAACAATTTACAAGGTTAGTTGATCATTTCTCTAATCAGTGAATTTGTCAGACTGTTCGCTGAGTCTTTGATCCATTTGATCTCAAAATCAAAACTGTTGAGCCATAAGTGCCATCTTCCAATTCTTCCTTGTGCAAGATCTTTGTCAGGTTGTTTATGCATGAGAGTAACCATTGCTTGGCTATCTGTCTGAACTAAAAATTGGACAGGTTTCAAGAATATCTTGAATCTTTTAATACCATTAACAACAGCCAGTATTTCTTTTACATAGATGTGGCACCTATGTTCTGTGTCTGAGAATGTTCTAGACCTGTAGCCACATATCTGCATTTTTTTGTCGAAAAATTACTGTGTTAAGACTACTAACCAAGTTTTGGCACTAGCATCAGTATTCAAAACCAAATGATAGTTCTCAATTGGTAAATACAATGGAGGGAGATGATTACATCGATCTTTTTTTTTTGCACGACTCTTGTGTTGTCTTCACTCCATAGTACTGCATCTTTCTTCAAGTGGCATCTGAGAATTAAACACCATGATGCCAAATCTTCAAAGAAGTTAGAACAATAATTTAGGCATCCCAAAAATCTTTGCAACTACTTCTTATCAGTAAGCTTATCAGAAAAACTTTTAATATTTTGCAAGATATGATCTTGAAGTAATATTTTTCCTTGGGAAAGATGCAACCCAAGAAACTTAATATCTACCATCTCTATTTCCATTTTACTGGGAGATAGACATATGCCATGTTCTATTATTTTCTTATACAAAAGATGAAGGTGCTGGAGATGTAAATCTACAGACTTACTGGAAATGAGAATGTTATCAATATATACAATACAAAACTCATTCAATTCTTTTAAAGCATTATCCATCTTTTGCTGGAAGTAAGCTGATGTCGTTTTCCACCCGAATGGCATGACATTCCATTCATACAATCCTTGAGGGACTATGAAGGTTGTTCTATGCTTATCGGTCATGCTTACTTTAACTTGCCAAAATCCAGATTTACAGTCAAATTTTGAAAAGATAACTGCATCACAAGCTCTTTTGATAAAAGATAACACAAGATTTTTTAGCCAGTCTGGTATGTACAGAAAAAAATCAGATGAAGAACCAGCGTCTACATCTATTGTTCAGTTTGTACTCTCATGTAAGTTTCTAGTCACAGAAAAGACCAATGAACAGAAACAAGTAGAGTCTGCTATAAGTGTCAAACATTTAGCCGCAGATTTTGATCTTTTAAGTATAAAAGTTGTTCATATTCCTGAGTCTTCAGAGTTAGATATACTCTGGATACAAACGGTACAACAGTCAAGTGACCCAGTAGCAGCTATACACTACCTCTCTAATAGTGATGAGATGAGTATTGTTTCTCTCCATAAATCACTTCCTAGTTCTGGTTCAAGTAGTGATCAAGAAATGAGAATGTATGAAGATAGTGTGATTTCTAGTATGTGTAGACGCCTCGAAAAGTGGTCTCTTCTAGAAAAACACACTTAACAATATGTTCCTATGCCAGCACCAGTGCATTTTACAGAAAATAAGAAAAAGAAAGGCAAACTTCAGAGTTCTGTATTAGATGATATCTTAGAAGGTCCCTTAAAGGTAAATCCACCCAATGGATTTATTCTGGTTATTGATAATATCACTGAACCATATGACCATATTGTCCTATGGATTGAAACTTTGAAGAATATCAGGTTCTCAGTTGGTACTACAGACTCTCAAAGAATTCTTCATGCTACCAGCTTGATGGCAGGAAAATTAAAGAATTGGTGGACCCAGAAGACAGAAGTTGATGGTGTTGCTCCTCCAGGACAGACAGAAATTCCTATTCCTTGGCTTAGCAAAGGCCAGATTTGTGAAGTAGGATTGCTTGCTCTTCAAGCAGATATCCTTACAGAGTTTACAACTAACAGAGTTAGGCATTTAACTTTAGCTAAATATAATTTGTATAATATGAAGCTTTGTGATTTAGACAAGCTTATTCCTTATTCTTTACAGTTTCAGATTCTTGCTTATGAAACTAGTGAATCTAACCTCCCTTGAGTAAAGGAAACTTATTTAAATTCTTTACCTTGTATGTTAGGAGAATGGGTGCGCCATTATTTAAAAAAAAAATCCATTTCCGCTCAAAATGTGACTTTGACAGAATTAACTAGCCTGGTTCAAATAAAGTTAACCAGACAATGTCAGCAGAAGCTAGTTAATAGCCATATAGATTCTTATAACTCCAGTTGTAATTTACATTTTTATTGTAAATCTGATGGCCCTACAAAGTCTTGGGGATGTCACCCAAAGAAGACCTGCCATTGCAGTACTTCTCCACACCGGTATAAACATCGAAAATGATCTAAGTACCGACGCCACTTATCGCCTCAACATACCTCTAACCATAGAAAAAAGAAATTTAAGCCTTATAAGCTTAATAAAAAGAGGATCTCCCGTTGGAAATCATCTGAAAAACCCCATAAGTTACTTCACCGTCGAAGTACACCTCGGACAGTTCCTCCCAACATTAAGTGTTATATTTGTAACGATCCCCATTATGCGACCAACTGTCCAGGCAAAAATAAAAATCTCCTAGCCCATGCTCTTTTTTATTTTTATTATGCAGAAGCGGGGTGGGATTTACTTGACATTCATGATATTCTTTCTGATGATTCCAATGATTACTACACTATAATTACTGATTCTGATTCTGAATCTGATAATCATCTGGGTTACATAGGCATGCTTCAAGCCTATCAAGATAAGATGGCCAGAGCCAAGTTTTTCAAAAAACCAGGGTCGACACCATCAACATCAGAAGATGAAGATACTCTCATTCAAGACAGCTTAGCCCAACGCCTCCTCAAAAAAGAATTAGCAGTCATTGAGTCAAAGCTCCTAAATTTATCCACAAGGGATATCTTTAGAGAAGCCTACTCTAAAGACGAAATTGGAATTGTTATGTACAAACATAAGGCAGAATTAGCTAAGCTTACAAAAGAAAAGAAACAATTGAAGTAGGCTCTCAAAGCAGCTGAACCAGCAAAGCCAAATTGGCAGATAATTAGAGGTTCAAATAGCAGGACTAAATACGACAAAGCTTTAGCCAGTATCCATGCACAGAAGTACCAAAGCAAAGAAAGGCCAGCACATGGATACGTCATGCCTAAATGGAATGCTCAGATTCTCCCACAGCGACCAACTTCAAATGAAGAATCGGGAGAGCATTCAAGCTCCGATATTCCTCAGAAAAAAATATTCAGACAAGGGTCAACCAGGGTTGATTCTTTGGATCTAAGTCAGACATTGGAGATAGTTGCTGAGTTAAAAGCAGAGGTGAACTCTATGTCAACTATCATCACTAAGGTGGCCAGTTCAGTTAAACAAATCAGAACTGATGTTACCTTCATCAAGGAGATGGTAAAAAAATCAGAAGATGTTCCTGATGAAGCACATAGCATGGCCATTAAGTCCCCTAAGTATAGTATTTATATCCCCCTTACTTTCAAGTTTCCTAGATATAAAAGTTATATCTTACATGCTTTTGTAGATACAGGGAGTCCAAGAAGTTTTGCCAAGACATAAGCATTACCTACGGAATTTTGGGAGAACTATGATAAGGGATATACAGGGACTACTATTTCAGGTGAAGTACTACACTTTGGTAGAGTTGCAAAAGATGTACCAGTATATATTCAGGGTCATCTTTTTGTAATCACTCTTATTGAATTCTTCACCTCTGATGTAGATATACTATTAAGAAATATATTTCTCTTACATCATTCTCCTTTTGTACAAACACCTGATTTTGTGCAAATTAATAATGGAGATATAAAAGTTAAGATACTAGTCTTAAAAGAAGCATCTAATATATTTGCTAAAGTTAATCTCTCAGAAGACTGGATCAATCAGGGCAAAAGCCACACTGAACAGCAATCTCAGCAAAAAATTCAGCGAGCAATTCAGCATGATAGAAACAGCCAGGTATCAATGTTTTCAAATATTAAACAAAAGTTTATTGATAATTGCAGTAGCCTGAATTCATTGCAATTTTGGAACCCTGAGCTTGAAGAATGCAGAATCCAATTGAAGGAAGGATGTGAATAGAAGATTTCAAAGGAGAAGCCATATCAGTTAAGCCCCTCAAAAAAAAAAGAGTTAGATATAGAACTCGCTAAACTCCTCAAAGGTGGTTTTATCCAACCTTCCAAGTCAAGTTATGCATGTGCATGATTCTATGTCAATAAGAGGTCAGAGCAAGTGCGTGGTAAGAAGCGGTTTTGTATCACCTACAAACCCCTTAATGATATTATCAAGTCATTTAATTATCCACTACCACTTACATTTGATTTAATCAAAAGAGCTTGTAATGCAGTTATCTTTTCAAAATTTGACTGTAAATTTGGATTCTGGGAAGTTAAAGTAAGCATGGCCGATAAGCACATAACAGCCTTCACGGTCCCTCAAGGATTGTATGAATGGAATGTCATGCCATTCAAGTTGAAAATATCACCAACTTACTTCCAGCAAAAGATGGATAATGCTTTAAAAGAACTGAATGAGTTTTGTATTGTATATATTGATGACATTCTCATTTTCAGTAAGTCTGTAGATTTGCATCTCCAACACCTTCATCTTTTGTATAAGAAAATAATAGAACATGGCATATGTCTATCTCTCAGTAAAATGAAAATAAGGATGGTAGATATTAAGTTTCTTGGGTTGCATCTTTCTCAAAGAAAAGTACTACTTCAAGATCATACCCTGCAAAAGATTAAAAGTTTTCCTGATAAGCTTACTGATAAGAAGCAGTTGAAGAGATTTTTGGGATGCCTAAATTATTGTTCTAACTTCTTTGAAGATTTAGCATCATGGTGTTTAATTCTCAGACGCCACTTGAAGAAAGATGCAGTACCATGGAGTGAAGACAGCACAAGAGCCGTGCACAAAATAAAATATCGATGTAATCATCTCCCTCCATTGTATTTACCAATTGAGAACTATCATTTGGTTTTGAATACTAATGCTAGTGCCAAAACTTAGTCAGCAGTCTTAACACAACAATTTCTCGACAAGAAAATGCAGATATGTGGCTACAGGTCTGAAACATTCTCAAACACAGAACAGAGATACCACATCTATGAAAAGGAAATACTGGTTGTTGTTAATAGTATTAAAAGATTCAAGATATTATTGAAACCTGTCCAGTTTTTAGTTCAGACCGATAGCCAAGCAATAGTTACTCTCATGCATAAACGCCCTGACAAAGATCTTGCACAAGGAAGAATTGCAAGATGGCACTTATGGCTTAGCGGTTTTGATTTTGAGATCAAATGGATCAAAGGCTCAGCCAACAGTCTGACAAATTCACTGACCAGAGAAATGATCAACTAACCCTGTAAATTGTTAATAACTTGGTCTGTAAATATTTTGTTTGTTTCGTGTGTGTAGGTTCAAACGATTGAGACGCGTACAATTCTCGAATTGTAATTTGTAAAATTACACAACATCGAATGGGTGTGTTGACACAACAGTAGAACCCAGGGAAAGATTTTAACTCCTTTTCTGTGATTACAGATTCTCTCCAGTCTTCCTGACGATAGCTGACTGACGCAGTCGCTCAGACCAGTGTAGCTCACCCTGTAAAGCCTGTAGATTCATCTGACACAGTTATAAGTCATTGTACCTCCCTTTGAGATCGTGTGAAGTATAGTTTGTGGTTTTAACTTTGAACCCAAAAGGTTACGTTCGAATGAACGACAATCATTCACCTTGCAGATATTTGTAAATCTTGAACAATATGTATATTATTTTAGGGAAGTTGTAGTGGGCACCTGTAATTAAATAATATGGCCCATTACCCTTCATTTTTTGAACCTCTAAGTGAAGCAAACAGAGACTGGTATTGGACGCAATTGCTAGTATTAAGACATGGTGGTTTTAATGCCGGAACTGAAGTATGCCAACGTGTTAATGAAGCTTTTATTAACCCACCTCCTCAATGGTTTGAAGTGCCTAATCGGCAATGTATATGTTGGGTTAATCATTTTGATGGCATCTATGTACAAATGCTTAATGGGCATTGAAATCGACAGCAAACGGAGATACTGGATATGATGTATTGCAGTGAAACCTTGACAGAATGGACATTAGTAGATAAGGAGATAGAAATCTATGAAGTTGTGGAAACATGGATTGAAAAATGATTTCCACGGCATAATATTGTTGCTTATCTTCCTCTTCACATGGAGCTCAATCTGAAGCTTGTAATCAGCACTGGCCTCACAGCGTGGCCTGGTTTCCCTGACGCATGCCTAGAAGTTTACGACTGTCCAGATGCATGTCCAGATTATTCTCCAACTCATGCAATGGATCACATCCATCAAATGGAATGGCAGTTCACCAGACAGCATTATGATGATGAGCCACGAGATGCAGCCTCCTCTAGCCAGCATCCATATGCCGACACACATGAACGCTATGGCGTAGACACCTCAGTGGTTGCCAGCAATCCCGATGAAGATAGCTATACAAGTCCTGATGATAGCCTGGCCTTCTTGCTAGAATATGACTCAAGTGATCATGACGGCAGTAGTGGGTATAACTCACCATCAGACCCTGAACCTCATGGCCCATGGTACCGTCAGCGGATATCACTGATCATGTTGATCATACCCCGTCAATAATAAAATAATGAGGGTATGTTTTAGTCAGTTTGTCTTTTGTGACGTGTCCCTACTTTTGTATAATGTCGACATATCTTTTGAGATCCGGTTGTTAATCCCGAACCCTGTCGGTCACTCGGTCATCCGAAAGATTCCCAAATCTTTTCTATATAAGGGATGTCCGCCTTTGTAATTATCATCTTAAAATCTTTCAAAGAAATTTCTCTTAAAAAATTTCCAAAGAAAGCTCTTTTAGAAGCTTATTTTGCTTGCAAGTCTGTATTTGTTTTTCGAGATTAATAGAAAAGAAGTTGTTGTTCCATACTTCTAGCATAATTTTATTTGTCGAGTTTCAAAGCAAATCTTTCAATTATATCTGCAGCTTATCGCAAAGGCGTGTAAGACCGAGAGTCAGAGAAGGCAATCAAAGTAAAACCTCACTTAGCCGAAGGACAGGCGTCAGAGGCAGGAAGTAGATGTGTGCGCTCCAAAATCGATGCATCAAGGTTGCAGGGGTGCTTAAAGCCAAGCAAAGACACTTGAGCAAAGAAAATTGGGTGAGTGGTATGAACCCTCTATTTCTTTATTGTTTCTTGTGAGAATAAGTGTAGAGTTCGGTAAAATATGTTTATCATGTCTGGTGACAATGTGGGCCTAAACCCATTAGAGAGAAATCATCACGTGGTGCAGAAAAGCAAAAAGATAATAAACAAGACTTTCAATATCAACAAAGAAGACGAGGATATGGTGGTGTTAGAATGTGGTTTCCAAATCAACCTAGGTCTTATGTTTATTATAGGTGTGGAGAAGAAAGACATGACACATGAGGGTTTGCACTATCATGAACAAGAAAGGAGGCAAGACGATCTTCCAAGAGTGAATTTAGTTGAAACTGAGACAAAAGAGCAAAATATTAAAGTTGTAGCAACATTTATTGGGGACAATGTCATGATGATGAAAGCGATGATTGCTCCAAGGAAAGAACTGAAATAGAATAAGGTGGTGATAAATGGTTGAGATCAAATATTTTTTGAACAAAGTGCACTTTAGGAGATAAGCTATGCAAAGTAAAATTATAGATGGAGGTAGTTGTGAAAATATGATTTTTAATGAAATGGTAGAGAAACTCGGCTTGCAATGTGAAAAGCATAATTATCTTTATCTAATTTCATGGTTTTAAAAAAAAAGAATGAAATTACAATAGACAAAAGGTGTTTAATCAATTTTTTTATGGTAAAGACTTACAAGGATGAAATATGAAGTGATGTTATACCAATGGATGCATGCCATGTGTTATTAAAAAAACCTTCACAATATAATAGAGAAGTAATTCATGATGGAGAAAATAATATGTATACTTTTTGAAAAGATGGTACAAATGTAATTTTACTACCTCTTAAAGAATAAGGGAAGGCAAAAAGCATGTTGTCCACAAAAGAATTTATCAAAAACAAGGAGATGACAAGTCATGTATTAATAGCAAAGAATTCATGTGAAGAACTTAAATCTGATTTTCAAAATAGCAAAGAGAAGAGAGCAACCATGTAGAGATGCAAATTGAGGAAGAAGAACTGAAAATTATCAAGGAAAACTTTGAGAAGCCAAAACCTGACATGGCAAGTTAGTAGTGGGATGGTGGATGAGAGGATACAAGTGAGTTTGAAATTAGCTCAAGTAGGTGATGTTGCAAGTATGAAGAATGAGTCTCTTGAATTGATCAAGGGGAAGAAAGAGTTGCTAATGTGTATAGCAACCCAAGCATGTGAAGAGGAAGTTGATGTGTAGATGAAATAGAGAGATTGCTTGTTATAGCAATGCAAATAGCAAAAAATGTGAAGGTGATAACTGTCATTGAAGTGATTCTTAATGTTATGGGTTATCATTTAGATGTCCTAGTGTCTGTTGATTCATTTGTGTTGAGATTGAGAGTAAAAATGAGATGGCAACCGTGAAAGAACAACTATAACTCATGGTTTGTTATATTGTGAGTGATCCAACAATTGGTCGAATAATGTGCAAACAAATACAAGTGGGTTTTAAAAGGAGGTGATCGGTCTATTGTGGGTCAAATCTTACGAATGAGAGAGATTGTGGTTAATCAAAGACCATAAAGAGTGGAAGAGAAAGCAAAAATGATCACATAATAGATTTAGAACCAGCATGTAGGAGCTAGTGATGGCACCAAAAAAAAAGAATATTGAACTGATTTTCTTAATATGTCAGAAAAGGATACCATGGTCATTATGTCTCATGATCAAAAGAGTGGTTCTACCACTTATCCCATCTATGTGAGCAGAAGCTCTTATTTTGAAAACCTCAGGTGTCTGATGTAGAAGCATCCAAGAGTTCGTGTAATCTTGTATCAACCAAAAATAGAGTGTTGTGTGCTCGTATTGTCTTGTTTGTATGCCTATTTTTAGAATAAAATTTGAAAAAGCTGAGTAAATCAGAGCAACTCGTAGGAGTTGAGTTGTTTTCAACAAGAGAAGAATGATGTCGAGTGAATTCACTATTCATGTTAATAAAATAGTAATCTGTAATGTCTCTATTTTTTTAATATTGATTTACAAGTTTTTGCCTAATTCCAGTTTTGACCGAAACAACTTGGTGTTTGATGGTGTTCAGAAGCTCATACACTGCTTAATTGTTGAGAGTGAAATCACTATTCACATGCACTATTTATATCTTACTATTTATTATCACTATTCATGATAATATGACAAGTGATGCAGGTGATGTTGTAACAAGTGATGTCGTTTGTAGATGAAGTGTCATGACCCACAGGGGCATGTGAAGAGAGTGGAACGTTTTACTCTACTAAGAGACAAGCTTTTTGTCTTTAGTCATTCGCATGTCTTTGTTCTTTAGGAAAAAAGACAAAGGTGAATAGTTAGAACACCACCCTTAAGTGAAATTTTGTTTTGAAGTGTAAAAAAAGTCAAAAAATTGTATAGATATTTTTTAAAGTATATATGCACATTGAAAGAATATGACAAAACTTCACTATAGAAGATTGACTTCACATATGTGAGGGAGACATTATTTTAAAGTGACATGGAAATGGAGGAGACAAAGACAAAAGAGGTGGTTAATCTTGTCTAAAATGAAAATTCATTTTTTGACCATTTACATACTAAAACAAGTATTTCACTATTAAGTCACATATATGACTTGGATGTGACGTATTTCTTGTTTTTTCTTTAAATTATATTTTCTTTCATTTTTCTTTATACATTTTATATATAAGCATACTCTCACATTTATAATTCATCAATCTTGACATATGATAAACCCAACTTATTTTCAAAGCTTAAGTTTTTTGTTTAACTTTCTCTCTTAGTATGAAAACCCGTAGTGTATAGATCTTTGAGGACGAAAACACACAAAATTTGTTAGTTTCGATGGTGAAAGATCCTCCCTAATTGATTTATAATGGTTTCACTCATAAATCAAATTAAAGTTTCAATGAAATTTGTTATTTTCTAAAATTTATAAGAAATTATGAATTCATTGTTCTAGTTATATGTATTGCTCAATGTAATTATTTTCTTTCATAAACAATATAGTTAAATATTATTGATTTCACATATTTCAATTGTATGATTTATGTCATTTGTAAAAAAATTTAAAAATATATTCTAAGCTCTGATGCCACTGTAATTTTCTTTATCTGATAGCACTATAATATTCTTTCAAATAATAAAAATATTACAGTGATATTAGAGCTTAGAAAAAAATTAAGTTTTATAAAAAAAATTGCAAATGACATAAATCATATAATTAAAATATGTGAAACTGATAATACCTGACTTTATTATTTATTGAAAGAACTGATAACACTGAACAATACATATAACTAGAATAGTGAATTCATAATAACCTCTTACAAACTTTAAAAAATAACAAACTCTATTGAAACTCTAATGTTATTTCTGAATGAAACTACCATAAACTAGTTAGGAAGGATTTTTCACCACCAAAACCAGCTATATTGTGATGGTTTTCATCCTCTCAACATCTCTACACTCTAAAGGTTTTCGTCGTAGAAAAGAAAATTAAATCAAAGACTCAAGCTCTAAAAATACTAGAGATTATAATACGCTAAGATTGATGAATTAAAAAAATGAGAGCATGTTTATATAAAAAATACATAAAGAGAGGGAAGATAAAAAAAACTTCAAAAAAAATAAGAAATGTGCCACACCCAAGTCATGAATGTGACTCAATAGTGAAGTGTTTGTCTTGGTATGCAAAAGGTGAAAAAATAGATCTTCACTTTGATAAAGATCAGCAACCTCTTTTATTTTCATTTCTTTCATTCCCATGTCACTCCAAAATAGTGTCTTCATCACACATGTGAAGTTAATTTTCAATAGTGAAGTCTTATCATTTTCCTCTCATGTACACATGCTTCCAAAAATTATCCCCACACCTTGAATTTTTCCAGAATTAAAAACAAGATTCTACCTAAATAATGTTCCAACTATTCACTCTTATCTTCATTACCCAAAAGTAGAGACATGTGACTCACCAAAGACAATAAACATGTCTGTTAATGGAGTTCTACGCCCCACTCCATCACATACATTAAATTACATGAAAGATCCTCTGTAAATCATGTTACATCATCCACAAGCCACATCAGCTACATCACCTGCTACATCACCATGAATAGTGACAATGAATAATAATATATGAATAGTATATGTGAATATAACTTGTGAATAGTGATCTCACTCTCAACAATTAAACAATGTATGAGCTCTTAAAGATCCCCTAAACACCATCAAACACCAAATTGCTTCGATAAAAACTAAAACTCGACAAAAACTTGTAAAACAATATACTAAAAAATAGAGACATTATAGTCCTCTCTCTCCAGAATTTGTCATCTCAATCAACAAATCAACTTTGAATAAACAGTGTACCTCCAAGATCCCAAATCAATATAGGTTTGTATGATTTTTTTGATGCACTGTGTTGTAACATATTTGCAAAATAACACCTTATCTCTCTTAGACATAAGTATAACAATTCTCTGCATGAATTTAGCACTCTCTCCATCAAATTGCTTTATCCTTGCATGTTTTTGTTGTGCCACTCTGATAAAATCTAAAAAGTTGGTGCTAGATTTCTTTATTAACACTTCTAGAACTTCTAATTTTTCATCTAAATTAGAATTAGCATGGTTGTAGAAATCATCATCTACAGTTGGAAGCATATGCCATCCTTTTGCAACACCTACGTGGCATAAAAATGAATTCCATTGCAAGTGTTCAAGTCTAAAATCAGCGTTTCACAATCTGATTTTTTGAAAATCAGCAACCTATCAATGGAACCACTCATGCAAACAAACCAAGTGCTATCAACTAAATGAACTTTCAAAGCACTAAGAGTTTTGAAACTACCATAAGTCAAGTCAACATCCAATCTAAGAGGTGGATTGTCTCATGAGAAGAAACCATGTTTAGGCCCTTGTCGTACCAAATCATTATGCAATACAAAATCTGAATTTGTTTTTCTGTTATTATTTTGAAACTTCCAACAGGGTCAAAATCACATATTCGTAACTTCTCACCATTATGAATGATAAAGTCTTCATGTTTCAACATATTTCGTATTGAAACTTTATTTTCTACCTCATGTCTGAGCTCCACATCAAGATTCAATATCTTAATGTTGTCATCACTTGTGTCACCAAAATTAGGAAGTGATTTAGTATCCAACTCAAAGAGTCGATTATTAAAAGATAACTCGACATCCATCTCACAAAAAAGATTATCATCAAACTGAAAATTACCTCTACCTTCTTGCTCAAACCCATCTATGTGATCCAAATCTACACATGCAACTTTTGAATTCTTTGGTAAGACCTCTAAATCAAATTCCTCTTTAAGAATATCAAGCCCATCAGTTTCTTTAGCTCTTTTTTCATTGTGTTACTTCATGAATTTCCCTACAACATCACACTGATTTTTAACTTCCTTTCTTTGCAAATTTTGATTCTAAAATCCTCCACCTTTACTAGGTCTATGCCTTTGCTTGAATTCTTAACAATCACAGAATAACATTTTAGCCTGGAAATCTGCCCCTAATGCTCTCGAATCTCTCATTACTTGAACATGCATTTCTTAATTAGTGAGTTTATTATTCCCTTCTAGAGTGTTATCCCTCGAAATGAAGTTAGGCATGGAAGGTCTAGAGTTGACCAAACCATCAAAATTATGTGTATAAGTAGGTCTATTATTCATTGTATTGGATCCTTCTGCCCATTATTACCATTGTTCTTTGCATTAACATTATTTCTCATCATTTGTGCAAATATCTGAATAATTTGTTGTTGAGATTGAGTCATCAACTATATCATTTGATGTTGTGCCCTGGCAAAATCACTCATCATATTTTCAGGACTGGATGGCTCTATTCTTATTTCACCCATTTCAAAAAATCTTCCTCTTCTACCCAATACGTTGGATAGATGCTCTAAGCTCTGATACCACTGTAATAACCCCTTGTAGGGACAATTAGAACAATTTTTTTGATTTTTTTTAAAAACATATAAAAATGATACAACCATACAACTGAAATATGCAAAATGATAACACCTAACTATAATATTTATTCACTGAACTAATTCCACTATTATCACTAAAGAATACATATAAATAGAGGAGATAATTCAAAATAACTTCTTACAACAATTTTACACACACAGCAAACTCTATTAAAGCTCAAATATGATTTCTGAATGAAACCACCATAACCCAACTAGGGAGGATCTTTCATCATCAAAACCATTAAATCTTGTGAGGGTTTTCGTCCTTCAAGATCTCTACACTCCAAGGGTTTCGTCTTAGGAGAGGAAGTTGAACCAAATGTTCAAGCTCTGAAAATAGGAGGGTTTATGATATGCAAAGATTGATGAATTACAAAGGAGAGATACTTTGGCATTGAAGGCGTTGAAGGTGTGTGTTACCATGTTTGCCTAATTTTGCTCGATAACTTCTTATAGCAATTTTACACACACAACAAACTCCATTGAAGCTTCAATGTAATTTTTAATTGAAACCACCATAAACCAACTAGGAAAGATGTTTCACCACTAAAACCAACAAATCTTGTGAGGATTTTCGTTCTTCAAGATCTCTACACTCCAAGGGTTTTCGTCCTAGAAGAGGAAGTTGAACTAAAAGCTCAAGCTTTGAAAATGAGGGAGTTTTTGATATGCAAAGACTGATGAATTATAAAAGAAAGATATTATGGCGTTAAAGGCGTAGAAGGCATGTGTTGGTTGTGAGCAACAATTGGTTTTACTTAAGTTCCTTAGGTAGAATAGATGTGGGATTGAAATCCTTTAAGTTAAAGTTGTGCACGCGAGATACTGTGGCGTTGAAGGCATAGAAGGCGTGTGTTGTCGTGTTTGCCTAATTTTGCTCGACACCCCCTGCAAAAATAGTTTGGAGGTAGCTTCTATTCTTGTCAAATTGAACGAGCTCCCGTCAAAAGCCAAAAAAGTTATGTTCTCAAAAGATGTGTTCTGAACACTAGCCATGGTAGAGGTAAGCTCTAACTATGTTCCCTTTAATGAACTTTCTCAGGAATCAGAGATAAAGAATAGAGGTGAATCTGGACATAGTTTAAGTCAGTATTTCTCTAAAAAAACTTGTGATAGTAATTGGAAGCTACCAGCTCTAAAGTTGTCTGAAGTCTATAAGATAAACTTCTTTAAACAGAAGATTCAAATTGAGGTTTCCTTTAAATGTTTTACACTAAAAGAATTGATTCTTCAAAATTTAGAAGGAAATTGGTTTAATATACTTGTTGTTGAACATTTTAAGACCTTTAGAAAGAAAGGTTATAAGTTCACCCAGATTGGCAAGATTGAATGGACCATTGTCCCTTTGTTTTGCCAAGGCCTAGATGTCCCCATTTTATCTGTCTTAGTTGATTCTCGACTTAATAATATTGCTCAGGCTTTGTTAGGGGCCATAAATGATATTGTGCATAAAGAATGGTAACATGTCGTGTCTATCCAAACTTCATGGCCGACCTTGATGATGAGACTATTTCTGAAATGCTTAAGTGCAATCTCCAATTTAGAAACCTGGATATGGATCCTAGAAGTATCCCTTTTAGTATCATTTCCCTTTTAGTATCTGTTGGGTATTTTGATACTGCAAATATCCTATAATTCCATCAAACTACCTTTAGAAAGCTACAACCAACGTGGTGATTATCCCAAGTACCAAAATTAATGGAGAACTACTTAATATCTCCCAAGTAAATTTTGAATCAGTATCATTACCCCGTGAATGGATTACAAACTATAGCAAATGCATATATAGGGGACCAAAACCTAAAAAGCAATATAGGTTGCCACTGACTCCTTATGGGGAAAGAGGTGGTACATATCGTCTCAAATTAACAAATACAAGGCAAGAACATGAGAAGCCAAAACCTAGAAAACCAAGAATAATTAAGACTCGATCAGCAAGGCAAGAACCAAATGTTACAAAACTAAATTGTTTAAATACTATATCCACTCTAGTTAGACATTCAGATGCAATCGAAACAAATTTCTAAAGCCTACCTGACTTTGATGAAGAACTAAATAAATTTTTAAATCTAGTTGATAACCATTATGACAATCATCCTGACTGTGATGCTTGCATTACATATACCCAAAATCTTCAACATATGCTCCATGTAAACATGATGATAGGAGAAGAAACTGAAGAAATAATCCTTCTTAGGAAAAAGGATCTAAAAATTGGAACTGCTAGTATCACTAAATCCAATGGTGTTGAGGTTAAATACAATGTCCTAGAATCCATAGGAAGATTTCCTCCTAGGCAAATATACATAAAATTCTCTGCTGACAGACAATATGTATTTCAACATGAACGTGATGATGTTGTTCCAGTAGGAAAGCAACACAACCACAAGAAGACAACCAAACTGGTGTAATGTTGCTCTCACAGAGATGGCTGAAAACATAAATGATCTCTACCTAGATATATGTAAAATGCAAGGTTACTTAGATAAAAGGGTTGGAACTTTAGAAAAAAGACCAATAGCAGAACTAAAAGATTTGTCTCCTATTCTAGCCCTTCAAGAAAGAGCTCTTGCAAAAATAGTAGATCTAGAATTGTTGAGCTAAAAACTACTGCTAAAAACCTAGTTATCATTGTAGATAAGGATTCATGAATAATGAAACACATACAAGAAAATATTGAAACATAGAACCTCAAACACCATGAAGAAGAAAGTAAAAAAGTTAGGCAAAACGTTGAAGAAATGATATATACACAAACTATATCTAATGAATATCTTAAAGTTCAATTCAATCACATCGATACGCAATTACGACTAAACCGAGTCTCAAGATCTAGATAAAATTATAACTCAGGTGCAATGCTAAATCCAAAAGGCATCTACAAAGGAGGTAGCCCTAAACCAAGTTGCAAACTGAGTATTTACTTCCTAAGACTTGGACTCTTCTAAGACTCTTATATCCTTCCTCCCTATGTCCTTGATGGTAGAGACTAAGTCTTGAGTTCCTTATATAGGAATCAAGAAGGCTTTTCCACTGTTTCAAAAGGTAGTCGATTACACAAGACTGCGAACCTAAGTAACCAAGAAAGGCAGATGACAACCCCATCCGCATAGGTGACAAGACATAAAGAGGATATTTTGGTGGTGTTAGCATTGAAAGGTGTACTGCCTAAAGAGCATCCATGATCACAAGGATAAAAAGGTAGGTCGCTCCCACCACAAATGTCACTTCCCAGTGTGTCAAGATTCCCCACTCGATACAAGGAGTGATATGGACATATGTTCCTACTTTAATTATGATCCATGTGACTAAAGGTAAGCATTACCCAACGGTAGGGTTAGAGGACAGGGCCACTCTAATAGCCATAGAGAAAACTTTACCATAGGTTAAATGATTGGTTACAATTAGAACCAATTCTAGGGTTTGTTAAGGCAGTTAATCCTTCTATGTTGTAGTATTAAGGAATAACGATCAAACCTTCACACTTGTTGATGTGTGACTCATCTCTAGCATTAGGTGGCAGAGAAAACACCTTTCTGAGGGTCCACCTTGCTTCCAACTTACCAGTCCCCTTAAGGACTTTCTACAGACCAGTCAATACTAAGATCATGGATATCACCATGTGTCACAAATGTAGTCATCTAAATTGTAATTTGTATTCGCTGAATAAAATGGGAACAATCTTTGTCAATAGTCAAGATGATCTAGGTTTTCTTCAAGGAATTTATCAGTTGATTCTGAAAATGATTCTTCTCGCAATGGCTTGAATTTTCTAACAAACTTGTCGCTGAGTTGAAATGCATATCAAACTCAATATCCTCATACAAGTTATCATATGTTATTTTAAATAACATGTGTTCAGCAAAATGTCCAAAGTTAGGATTTAAAATCAAGATTTTGAACCATGGACTTATCATTTTTGGAGCACAATTAAGTAGACAAACATCTTCAGGCATGTTTTCCCATTCATCACGGGACATCCCACTGGGCCATGTAGCAAACTTTCTTATTAATATGTTAGTCCTAATAGAGATGGTTACTTTCTTATAATAAATGGCATGAGCTCTAATCTTCTGGAAATCTTCTAAAGACAACTATGGGGTTAAGAGTTCAATTGAACTGTTGCATATAGTTAACCCTCGAGTCCAATCCCTACAATCAATTTTAATAGAAAAATATACTCTTCTGGAATTTAAAAATATATATTTTGCTAAATCGATTTCTATTACACTCCCAGGGAATTCTTCCTTTGCCCTTTCTTCAACAGGGATTTCCATCCATTGCTTCATCTTCTATTTTTATTCTTTTGAGAGGTCTTTTGAAATATGTTGGTAATCCCACTTTTCTTTTCATGTTATTTCCTGCAAAACAAATATGTAATTAGAATATTAAATCTTCTAGTACCAACCAGCAGCTTCCCCTGAAAGTAAGTCAACCAAGGAATTGCAAGCTCATTTTTTATATTGGATTTCAAATCCAATATTTGAAAACATATTGTCCATCTAGTCATAATTTGATTTCCAATTTGTTGCACATGCGGCTTTCTGATAATGGATTCAAATTGTAAGAGATCGGTGCTTCATATAAACTTTTTTGGAATAAGAAAGATTCTAAGCTTAACGATACATAATTTAGCAACACAAAGTTCTTTCTTGGTGGAATGGTATATTTTTTGTGTAACATTCCATGTTCCACTACAGTAATAACAGACCTCTTCCCTTCCATATGCATTTTGATCTAACAACAAACCACCATATGCTTCATCTGAGGAATCTGTTTCTAGTATTAAGGTTCCATCACTTGGAAGGTTTAAATCTGGGAATATTTTAACCTTCTTTTTTATCTTTATAACAGCGCTTGTCATTTCTTCTGACCATGGTGGAGCTATTGTTTTCAATCTTTGTTGAAAGAGCTTTTTGTCTTTTGCTTGATCTTTATGAAATGGTGCATAATAATTTAATGATCCCAAAAATCTCTGCAACTATGTTTTGTCTTTTATTTCATTTGGAAATTCTTCAAGGGATTTAAGGATATGAGGTTGTAATGCAATTTTTCCTCTTATATTTAAACCAAGAAATTTGATCTCAATTTTACCAACTTCCATCTTCTCTGATAAACCTAATACATTTCCTTCACACAATTTCTCCAATTGTTTCAAGTGTCTTAGATGTTTATTGATATCCCTTGATAGAACAAGCACATCATCTATATAAACAACAAAGTATTCATATTGACCAAATATTCCATCCATCCTCTTTTGAAATTCAACGGGAGCATTCTTTAATCTAAATGGCATTACATTACATTCCATTCATAATGTCTATGTAGAACAAGTGGAACAAAAATTGTTTTATATGTGTCTTTCTGATCAACAACTATTTACCAAAATCCTCTTTTTAAATCAAACTTGGAGAATACAATACATCCTTTCAATTTATTTATTAAGACAGTTCTATTGGGGATTGGATGTCTAAGATGAACTAACCATTCATTCAATTTTTTATAATTAATCACCAACCTCATCTTTCCACATTTTTGGTCAGGGTGTTTATTGGCATAAAAAGCAAGGGATGCCTATTCACTGTGACTCTTTATTATCAATCATTTGCTAAGGAAATCTTTTATGTCTTTTTCTGCCACTTTGACTTGTTGTGGAGTAAAGGGAATAGTATTAGACTTAATACCTTTGGTACGATCTATTCCTGGAATAAGGTCAAGCTTAACAGTATATTTTTGCTTATCCCAAAACCTTTTGGGGTCTTCGTCACAATATTGTTTATTTTTTTAGAGATTGGACTACTAATATGTGGTTCTTGTTATTTGCCTCCTAGATGGTCCTATAGATCTTTGCCTCATCAACTTCCAAGGACTCTGGTTTATTTATGACTCTAATAGTGGTGAAATTCTTTCTAGGAACAGGGATAGCTTTACCATAGTGATTGAGTGTCAATAAAAGGCATGAACTGATTTAAGAAATTCATTCCTAGAATCATATATGTATTGATCTTATCAAACATCCACAATTTGACAGTGGTTTGTATGCCTTGGACAGATATCAAAACTTTAGGGGCAACCTTTTATGTGGTGGTTTTTGAGCCATTTATAGCTAGAAAATCCAATGATGAATCTTCCCACATATACTCTGATAATGCTCCATATTTAGCAATACTCATATTGGCCCATGTATCAATTAAGCAATCTCTTTTAATTAGTTTGTAATTTGAATCGATTACTTCAATTGACACTATCAGATCCCTATTTGCTCCAGCATAAAAACATTATGGGTTTTCTTGTTGACTATTCTGGCTTGTTTTTATTTAACTGTCTATGTCTTGGGATGTTGATTTTATTTTGGATTGGATACCCTACAAGACTTCTACTGGAGTCTTGTGTTCTCTGATCATGACTTTTGGACTTCGGTTATTGGGCCTAGCTTTCAGTTTTCTTTCATATTCTTGTTTGGCATAATTATACGAATCTTGATGAAATTGAGCTATAGCTTTTCCCTTATCCTCACCACGTTGGTTGCAAAGTTGGGCAAGCTCAGCATCCAATTGTGGAAGGAGATGAATGGGAAGTTTAGGACTAGCAAGTAATGATGTAAGTTTGCTAATACATACATCAAGATCAAGGCATGTTAGCATATTACAGTATAGAAATTCTAGTTTAGATTCATCTGGGGGACTACCAAGAGTTTGCGTAATATTTACCGAGTCCTCATTATCAAAATCAATTTTGTTTTCATTAGGGATAGAATAGACTTCATCTAAAGAGCTAAATTTAGAAATTACCTCCATATCTTCATTAGGATTAGCAAGATCAGCATCCAGTTGTGGAAGGAGATGAATGGGAAGTTTAGGATTAGCAAGTAATGATGTAAGTTTGCTAATGCATGCATCAAGATCAAGTCCTATTAGCATATTACAGTATAGAAATTCTAATTCATATTCATCTAGTGAACTACCAAGTGTTTGTGTAATATCTACCCCCGTCCTCATTATCAAAATCAATTTTGATTTCAGTAGGGATAGAATAAACTTCATCTGAAGAGCTAAATTCAAAAATTACCTCCATATCTTCATTAGGAAGTATCACTTTGAAACGTTTAGTCTTTTTTGGATATTCAAACTTATTAGGCATTTAGGAGCTATATGACCCTCCTGTCCACAAATGTAGCATTTGATTTTCCTTGGTTTTCCTCTATATTTCTTACGAGAAGTAATATATGTTCTGTGTTTAGAAAATCTTCTTTTAGAGGACCTCTCGTTTTTAGCCCTAATTTTTTTAAATTTCTTCTTATTGTGGCAGGAACAAGCTTGTGGATCCTTTCAATAATATCACATTGGTTCAAAATCTGTTTTTTTGCAAATACCTTTATCAACATATTTCATTTGAGATTTGAGAAGTTCAGAAGCTTCTCTGTCTTTACACTTCGTATAAAGGTACTCATCAACAAATTGAATGATTTGCCCTAGAGTCAGATTCTCAAGTTTGGCTTTCTCACCAATGGTTACATCAGTTTTGTTTTCTATGTAAGCCATCACTCCTTCAGCTATCACTTCGGGTAAGGAGTTTATAAACAAAGCCTTTGTTTCAGCTTTTTGGCTCTGTTTGGTTCTTTTAGCCAGAAGAGAAAAATCACATTTATACCTATTGCAGTGTTTCATATTGAATAATTTCATGCGGAATAGTTTATTTTACTCAATAGTATTCACATTTTTATATCTCCTACATATTCTTTTATTACTGCCTCAACAAAATCAGCTATTGTTCTGTTGGATTCTTTGTTCAACAGTTAATGAGTCCCACCATCCTTTGATGCTACCATCAAGATTTGCAATGATCAGATCCATTCCTTCTTCAACTTCTATACCAAAAAGGAGTCTTTGGGTTTTCATCCAACCATGAAGCTTCTTAGTTAGGCTTTATATCTTATATCTCACCTTATTACCCATTCCACACCATGAATCAATATTAAGGGTATAAAGCATAATTGGCACTTATGCCAAGTCATTGGCATGTCTATTATTCTACTCTTGTTGAACCCTTTGGTCAATTTCTTCTATATGTTCTGCTTCTCCTTGAGGAAATGTAGCCCTAATAGAGGGAATATCTTATTGGACCGACTCTTCCCTACGGGAGTATGCACTAACTAAGCTTTCAAGTATATCGGTAAGTACAACCTTTTCCCCTTGCATACCTATTGGTTCAGCTAGCAGGGGCTCAAGCCAGTTCAACGAAGCGTTCCAATCAAATTCGATTTCTACTTTGGGTGTAACTAATTCTTCAAAGTTCCAAGTAAGGGTTTCAAGCTCATTAAAGTATAAGCAAGCAGCAATGAATGATTTTTTAATAATTTCTTGCTCATGCAATTCCTTAGCAAGTCCAATTAGTTTTGTAAAGATTTTTATGTTTGTGTAAAGTCTTTCAAGTCGAGTATAATTACCATCAAATTCTATACAGATGTTGTTTATGTACCATGAATGGATTTCTTCTATGGGTAAGGATCTAAGTTGTTGCATTCTAAATTGTCTTGCTTTATCAGATATCTCATCAAAACCAGGTTACCTAAGTGGTTCTATCTTGGGAATGCTAGAGCTTTCTTTAGCTTTTACTAAACGGTTTTTGCTTCTTGGATCTCTCACCATAGTGTTAGTTCCCTGTAATTTCATGGAACCTGCTCCATTCATGTGCATCACCTTTCATGTGCAAGCTCGTGCTTTGTGTTATTTTCATCGTCAAGAAAATAGAACTTGTCAGCGTGTTTTATATTATATAGTTTTTAGCTTCACTTTATTCAAAAATGTAAATGTCAAGTTATTAGACATTCTATTTAGTTTATTATGTTTACCGAATTTTTAATGTTTCATTACAAGTGAACTAGTTTATAGTCATTAGGTTTAGAGTGTAGTTGTATAATTTAAGTGTTTTTTCAATGCAAACTTAGTAATGTGGTTTATTTGTTACAAATTAGGTCTAGAGCCCCGTTAGTTCAAAATAAAAAAGGATCTTGTCATCAAAACAACATGCACTTGAACTTCAACTCTTTTATCGATTGAGTAAGCAACAAAATATTGGAGATTGGAGGTCTAGTAGCGACACCTCATTAGCAACTAACAACGGGGCCGCAATGTGATGTAGTGGCGTTTATGTTTGCATTTTGTTTTGTGTGGTGTGCCAAAATAAATCTTCTACTATGGAGGCAATATTTTGAAAGATGCATATCATAAAAGAAGCTCATGTTTTTAAGGTTGGAAATGATATAAAGATAAACTCGATATACATTGTTGTCTAGATAATTCAAAAGTTTATGAATCTTACAAATTCAAAATTCAGGAGTTCAGGAAAGGGGTATGAGAACTCAAATATTCACTTCGTAAGCTACATTTTTACATAAGTTGCAAGATAGCTTACTAGAGTTGTCATTGGTTTAAGGAATATTTTCAAATAGAAAATGTTGAAGAATATGATTCTATTCTCTCATGCTCACAAGGAGGGTAATGTTATTAATTATTAGTGTTCCCATGTATGTTGTGAGTGGAAATGTTAGTAGATAAATAATAATATAATTATATAAGCGAAAATAGTATATTCATGAGATAAATGAGTTGTTGAGAACAACTCACATATAGATTTAATAGGAGGAAAAATAGGTTTGATGAAAGAGATTTGGAGGATAATTTGGTTATTCCAAATAATATTTGACTCCACTTCTATAGGAGTAAAATGATGTATAATTATCCTTCTCTTGTTTAATAAAATTATTGATTATTTATTTCAGGGAGTTGTCTCAGCGATTGAAAGCCATGAAGATTATTTTTGTAGGCCATATCGTCTTCCCCAACAATCCACTCGACAATCGTGGTGTAGTGGCAAGTGAATGTTGAGCAATTTAGGTCCGACAACCTTTTGTAGTAAGGGTTGATCTTCTCCAACAAGGTCGGCTATAATGCATTAAGTTCAAGTTAGGGCCTTGGGCCCTTTTTAAGTTTTGAAGGCTCGTTTCTGGGCAAGGAGCAAGGGATCCTTACGGAACCCCCACTATATCATAAAAACCAAAAAATAAATAAACATAAAAAGGAAATAAACCAATAAGGTGTCTATCTATATCTTGGACAACCTCCCCTCTAGAGAAAGAAGCAACATCAATTTCACTCTATTAGGTCTACTTCCGATTTCATTTTCCCAGTTGCTTTTTTGTAGCTTTCTTGATGGCTACGATTATCTAATTGGCTAGTAGACTTCTATCTGATAACGAGTGATCAAATCAGAGTGGGAATTGAATTGAACAAATATTAGAAAACCGAGAATCCGCATCTCTTCTTACATCTACATATTGTGCCAAAATATATACATATATATTGTGCCACCATAGACATAGTGAATAGAATATATATGGGGTGCCAAAAAAAATATACCAATCAAACTATATATTGTGGGGGGCACGATTCCCTATCACCCTCTCCCGTTGCCATATCTATCCATATAGAGTGTTGGAATCCACACAGATCCAAGAATTTGTTATGTGCATAGATAGATCATTATCCCATCTCTAGCCATATCCCATATCCCATATAGTTAGAGGCCAAAAAAATAGATATATAGATAAGGCTTGGGCAGGGGAGGAGGGAGGGGCGGCTAGACTAGATGGAGATTAGATAGACACCCCCACCCAACTATACAACCCAAACCCCCTACCTCACTATAGATGGGGCAAGCGCCCTTCTTCTAGATATTATATAGCCGCCTTGACTAGGCTATAGAGAGTCCCTTCCCCCCTCGGGTATTGACAAGGATTTTTGCTCTTGACCGACTCCAATTGATGGTTTGATCTATCTTACCTGATATTCAGCTTTGCTTCACCATATAAAGGGAAGAGATATAGATATAGGCTTCCTGATAGAGAGGCTTGCTTCTAATTTAATATTGGGGAGTGAGGAGGACCAGGTAAACTCAGAGATGGGTAGGGGTGGTTTCAGAATGCCTTCAACTATTATGCCATGGCTCTGCCCCCCATATGTGGATAGGGCAGGGGATGTTGGTATAAGATCGGGTCTCCCCCTCCAACAAGATCGGAAGAAGGGGTCCATCCTTGAATCAAGTGGTTAGCACCGACAAGCTAAGTGTTATTTCTATTGTTGGCTATGGGCCTGAATTTAAAAGAGATTTTGGACGATACTCGCTAAAGGAATCTCAAGGATTTCTCCTTTCCGAGAATGGAACAAAGGAGTACGACCAATGTTGTAAGTGGCGCAATTTTGAGAAGGAATATGCCAATGGGGCCATCTAGATAGATAGGACCCAGATAGATAGAAGGGGGGCGTGACCAACACCCTATGGTCGATGGGTCCATATAGATAGGGCTATCTCGAGCCCACCCATGGGGTTGGGTCGTAAGGGTTGAATATAGTATGACCCCACCCTTGGTCAGTGAGGTGCAGTCTATAGTTTCATTTTATTTGCCATATATGGATATGGATAAGATCTATATATGGGTGGGGACCACCTAGATCTCTAACTCCATCATTGTGGAACCGCTTATTCCCTGTTGATCGATTCAGAGATTCTTTGATTATTCCTTTTATTGAAGATTCATTCGAACAATTCACCCTGGGTGGTAAAAATAATAAAACAAAAATTAAAGATGCATTGGCCTTGGAGGCCATGGACAACCATTAACGGTTGTTAGGAGCTCAAGGCTCTTAAAAAAACTTGTGTTCATCTTGGGAAGGCAAATATCCTTGGATGCATTTTGGGCATGAAGACCATAGAACCTATGTCATAACACTTTGCTTGGGTCAAAACGAGAAAAATAAATCATAAAATTTAACTTTACCTTCATTAGGTTTTAAGCTCTGCAAAATCCATTAAAAGTTGTCATCAAAAGTCCAAGTAACCAAAATGCAAAATTCACCCAAAACGGATTGGGAAGTTAAAGGGTGGTTCAAAGGGAACCCATTGCTTCCCCAATCACCTCGATTTGCAATAACGACGCCTTATATTGAATTTAAAACCAAAGGCCACAGGTTAGTGACTAAACGAAGTTGTTTTCCCCCTCACCTTTTTCACCCGCATGATCTCCTAAATTATCACGGAGACATTCTGCAAGGACCAAGAGTCTTGAAATTAACCCTTGCACCTATTAGATATTGATCTAAGACTTTATCAAAATACATGCTTTTACACAAGACCCCATTAATGGAGGCTAACAAGGGCCTTAGAAGACAAATGTGAAACCCTGTGAGCTGGTCCTCCCTTCTAGAACTTCAAGTCCTCTCTGACTTGTGTTTATGCAACCTTTGTTGAATGTAAAGGCCTTTATATGAATCCACAAGGATAATTAATGCTTTTTGGATTTGATGTAATGCAACAATTAGGATATGTCAAATTCAATGGTACATATTGGATGTTCCACCGACCAAGGGCTTGCCTAAGATATTTTAAGCACATTTTGTGGTCACAAGCAACTTAGTTGACCTTGCCTTAGCCCTTTTTGGAAAAATTTATTAAATTGTAATCAAAATTCCAAATGTGACTTCAAGCACAAATCCAGGCCCTATGGTTAATCGAAATCCTCTAAGGTCCTATTTAAACCACATTGATTGCAACGATGGGGCCCTAAACCACGCCAAAATCCTTTCTACATTAATTGTGACTCTAGCTAAAGACTACATGGGCCATGAGGCCTACTAGGCCCCTGAAGGCATGGTGTTGCAACAACCATGTGTGTGCCTATACTTCAATAACCATAATCATTATTCCACCTGTCATGCGTTATTAGACGCATGGATCATCACAAGTCTCTTTTTTGTGCATTGTACAATCTCAAAAATTACTTGTGTATTTCTTCCATAAAAAAAATTTGGCCATGACATGGTCCAAGTCAAGTGTTATAATAGATAGTGTTTGGTCATGTTGTTCACGCTCTTCTTACTCAAATGAGAATGAGAATGAGATTGAAAAGGTTATTACTCTTGCAGGGGGGTAGAGGAGAGGGGAGGGGGTAGGAGAACCTCTCCTCTTCCACAAATGAGAATAAGAATGTGATTACTCTTATCTCAAGTAAAAAGTATGAGTCATGATGAACTAATCTCTTTCATTGAGGAGCATTTGAATGTCATTAACAATGACAAGGTGCGTATGTTTTCTCTATCACTTTGTAAATAGATTAATTTAATTAGTTTTTCATTATAGCAATACGTCCCTCAATCAATTTGTTGCAAATAGAACAAAGCATGATTGGCGTATAGATTACTACTACTTCTATTGGATTAGGTTCTTCAATCATGGCATTTCTTACTTGAAAAACACTCTTTTAAGGAATTAAACAACCTTGAATGTTTCAATCATAATGGATTAGACTCCATTTGACACTATGTTTATGTGGAATGTCTAACTTGGCATAAAGTCATTTAGTCTAATAGCATAAATTCAATATTTGATGTTTCCAAATACTTAACCCAAACACATAGACCACAATTATTGATATACTCAAAGAAACACCACAAATTTGTTCAGTGATTGTCGGTATGGGTGTTGGGACGAATGTGTTACAGCAAATACATTAAGTCTCAACCAACAAAAGTGAAAGTGTTTAATTTTTTGTATCACAGGGCATTTTGACTAAACACATCAGAGAACTACTAAACCATAAGTTACTCTAAGAAAAGATGAATGACAGGTTGTATTCATTGTAAAGTGGTCATTTTTCTATGTTTCACAAATGCAATCTAACAATCTCCGAATAATGTTTCAAAAAAGTTTTTCTATTTATTCTAGCTATAATATAAACTAATCACAAAATAAATAAAAAATTGTCAATACAATACTTTGTATCAATGAAAGTGCAATAAATAAAGGGTCTGAAATCTCAATTAACCCTCACTTATCCATAACTAAAATTCGATGTCGTAATCAGAATATTGAATTTGACTGGCTTCTCTTCCTCTCCCACAAGGAGAATATCCTGACATGATCACTCATTCAATTTTCTCATAAATAATTATAATATAACCAGATGTCATGCTTTTGTACACAATAAATAGATACAAGAGCATTGTATTTACAGTTATGTTTTGCAATTTATTCTACATACCTTTAACTCGTGTTAGAATTTATTTTAGTTTGTAACAATTGGCATCGACAATACACAAAATGACATTGCGATGTTGTTGAAAAGAAGTGATGAATCACCTACAATCATGATGTTTTATAGTGTAGTTGGGATAGGGAAGAAACCTAGAAACTATTGTTGTATGTTGTTTGTCTCTCTAATCCTACCAAGTGTGTAGAATTGATATCGATCAGAGATACAAAAAAATACAATTTTATGTGATTACAATGACAAATTATATACATTATCTGGAAAAAAATGAGTTCAACAATTGTTGCAAGACTAGGCACAACTTTTAATTATTTTGAAAAAATTGGCTACCCAACATTTGTTCTTCTTTATTGACAATGTTTTAAAAAAAATGATACTATCATTTTCTTCCCAATCATCTGTCAAATCTTCCAAAACATAAGAGGTTCCCCCTAATCACTAAAAATCTTGATAAGACAAACTTGTTTCTATATACATAAATTGAACGTCATGTATATATGGCAAAATTTATTTGACATTGAAGCAAATAAACTTTTATGTAAGCAAGCTTTTGATAGTACCAACATTATTTTTTTTTTTAAGTTTAAATATAACATAAGAACATGTGCAATTCTTTTAATCATAAAAATGGTTGTTCAAAATTGAATAAACTTGGTAACAATGTTTCAATATGTAATAACATAATTGAATTCTTAGGAAATTCTCTACTTAGAGGAGACAAAATTTTGAATGAAAAAATAATTGATATGGTTTATAATACTTTATAGTAGTATCTTTATAAAGAGAAATTTTTAAATAAAATAACATATTTTAATAATGATGAGCAACTTGTCATCATTTATGTTGTTGAAGAGGTATCACTTCAAATGTTGGAAGAAACAACTTTTGTAATGGTTTCAAATGAAAAAAAAAGTGAAGATTCATAATATAGATAGAGCACGACAAACATAAAACCTTGAAATATTTTATTATTATATTTCAATCTTCAGATTTCTAATATATTTCAAGGGTTTCACATTGATTACTTGATCTGATATTAACAATTTTATTCCTCATATTCTAACTATTTCATGAACCATCATAATGTCTTCATTCAATGTATGTATTCGTGTTAAAAGTGAAAAATCTCTTAAAACATACATGATAGTATGTTGCTTTTCAATATTAAAACATATTATATCTTAAAAAGTTTTCATATAAAGACCCTTCTACAAAATATTGCGTACCTCATTAACTAATTTTTCGCTCAAATCTTTATTTCCTTTCACCAAGGAGTCATACAAGTAGATACATTATTACCAAGTTTACACAATTTAGACCCAACCGTCTCCAAAGACAAAGGCACTCCATTACACATTCCCAAAAACATGTTTATATTTATATTTCTCTTTAAAATATTCATATTACCAAAAGTTTGCTTATGTAAAAGTTTCTTTGCATCTTCGTTGAAGAAAATTTACAATATATGCATAGCATTGGGAAATTGGTTGTTGAAACATGTTTCCATCATCCATCTTTCTAGTTATTGCAAGGATCCTGCTACTTTTTTAAGATACAAGTAGTCTCTGGAAAGAAGCTTGGTAAAATCACTTCCTCTTAAAGCATTGGGGATAAAGAGGAGCACATGTTGGGTTGTCAATTCTCTAAAAGCCATTGCGAATTGTTACCAACATTCCATACAACCATTAAATTCATTGTTTTTACCAAAAAAAAGTAGGCAAAATCCAATGTTGCAATCATTGAAGATCATGATATTTGCAATTCTAGTCGATATCAACTTTACAAAATTTGTAGGCTTGGAGAGGCAAGCAACTGAAGACCACAATTGTTGAAGTTGTCTTTCTATCCTACCAAAGCAAAAACCATCACAAATATTGATGATTCATCTTTCAAGGCCAACAACTCAAATACCTTGTGTCGTGCATCAGGTATGCTAATTATCATCAATCAAAACAAAATTCAACATAAATTGATGAAGTTGCATAAAATGGATTGTAAATAGAATATATTTTTATTGGCCACTAGAAGTCGATATTATCATAAAATGAATACATGCATCAAAATCTTGTCCTTATGAGGGAAGAAAATGAGTAGGCATCATATTCAATATTCAGAACACAACGATCAATGTCAACTCTAGATAGGTTTAAGTAAACTGGGATTTATGCTTCTTTCACTTCTCTACATCCACTAACACATAGAAAAATATGTACCATTACAATTTTATCAATATTCAATCTAATCCACATTGTAGTTAATTTAAACTATTAACCTAATTTCATAAAATTTTACTTAAAGAGATTGTTTAGAGTGCATTCAAGAAATATGAAAAATGACTTATTAACAATTAATACAATCGCATCATTCAACTTTTCTTGGGATGATTGACAAGTTCCTTGACATGTTTAGCCAAAGCACACATGTACCGCAAAAACTCAACACATTTGTTTATGTTTGTTGAAACTTTATCAAATTCATATAACACGTCGACCACAACACCAAGTCTATTGGGACCCAATGGATCTGTGTTATTTCTTTAAATATATCAATAACTATTTTTCCTTCCTCATGCTCTTAACTTTATCATGAGCCTTCAGTTTGAACACTTTAAATAGATCTACGAGAATACTAAAGCAGAATAGATGAGGTCACAACCCAAGGTTGAGACATACACAATGGGACAACTATGTCTACAACATATGTTGTTGCATGGGTTGGCATAGATAAGCAAGGGGGATCCTTCCATTTCTCAAGATACATGACTTATATGGGTCATGTGCACCCTATTGTAATTTTGTAACCTATCGTTGACTAATGTTCTTCGTCTTTGTATTTTATATATTTTTTGTATGTCGACAAAATCAAATGTGAAAACAAACATTTTGCAAGCATTTAAAAATAATAAGACATCATGGCCTAGCAATATACATGAAATATACATATACATTGCACATAATGAATACATAATACGATCAAAGAGCAAGTAACATAAGCACTAATAATCCATCTACATAATATTGTGAATAATCAAAGCAATGTAATAGATCATACAAATAGAGAGCACTCAAGTGGCATTATAATTGATTGGCTAGAAAAACTAAACGATAATACAATCAAAGAGCAACTAACTTAAGCAGTAATAATCCATCTACATCATATTGTAAATAATCAAAGCAATGTAATAAATCATATAAATAGAGAGCACTTAAGTGGCATTTTAACTGATTGGTTAGAAAAACCAAATGATAATTATAAGAGTTGCATGATAAGCATCATAAGATATAATACATGAAGCACTAGTATCGTTAGTAAGATAACTATGGATGTTGTGACACCCATGAACCTAAGGCTAGAAAATCACCCTTGATATAATATTTGTCACGTAAGGCTAGTAAACCCTACTCTGCTACCATATAACATTAAATCATGGGTCTGCATATTACAATAAACTAACCTGTATTTATAACAATGAATATGGTACACCATGAGTTCCTTCTCATAGTTGTTGGATTTTATACTTTGCATGATTTACACCCGTTATTGACTATATCCCCTGAGATGTATTAGAGATGGAGTTTGGAGCATCACCTCATGTGTGGTATGGGGGGCAATGTCACCCCAAGAAAAGAAAAATTATAACGCAAGCATTTAAGTCGACACATGGGTGTTTTTTACCTATAGTAATGTATGGGTGGTTTCATAACCCATTATTTTAAACCCATTGTATTGCAATACTGCTTGGACAGCTTCATATTGATGTGCCCACAAATACTCGCACATGCATAAGGATAAAGTAGAACTTTAAAGTATGTTATTGTATTGTAGACAGTTGATTTAATGCAATTAGGAAGAAAGCTTTCTATTAGTTTTTTTCCAAAAAAAAAACCCAAGTGAAAATCTCGTGTTTAGTGTTTGTGTCTCATTATTCCTTTTTGTTATAGCTTTAGATTGTGTTAGCATTGCTTCTTCTGCATAAGTTTATTGATCTATTTCTCTTCAATATCACAAGAACAAACCACATCCTAAAATAGCCTAGTTGTAACAAATTGACAAGCAATTAAAAATATTCTAATAATATTGAACAATATCGAATATATCTAACAAAGACGAACCTACTGTCAAAAGCTTACAAGCATAAATACTAAATATAAGCCTACATGGAAAAATAAATATATAAAAAACTTTGGGCCTTCTTACTTCTATTCATATATATTAGAGTAGATGGAGCGAAGAGTTGGTTGAGCTTCCAAATTAGTAAGCCACAATCAAAGAACATCAAAGTGTGGCCATCTATAAACATTGTTTGGTCACTCTCCATCTACACCTCTAATTTTCCTCTCTCCTTAAAATTAATAATCATCCTCGCGTGATATGTGTTTGATGTGTGTGTAGGTGTAGAGAAGGCAATTTGTAACAATGAGAGTAATGTTGTTCACGATTTGTCATTTTATCCTTTATTTGTGAAAATAATATGTTATCATCCTTTATCCATAGTAACTATGACTTTTGTCTCCAAATCTGTTCTTGGGTAAAATGTCATTCCATTTAAACCAAACGTGGATATGTTCCTATGTTCAGCACTCCACTATGGTGATGACCCATGTGAATATGCTCCTCCTATGTTTGAGAAGGATAAGTTGGATTCTTTTTTTTTGCTAAAACATATTAACTAAGTGATATTTATTCAAATTGCTAAGTTGTTGCTTTACATTTTCAGCTTTGTGCAACTTTGTACTCTGAAATCCTTGGATATTCTCAACTTCATCCCACTATTTCTTCATCAAAGAGAGAATTTGAAAGCCTTGTATCCACATGTTCTCAAATTTATAAAATTTTATTGGTAAGTTGTTTACACCGAGTATAATGATAATTGGTGATTGATCAGATACATTGTAAAGAGCTTTCACCAAATTGTAACTGTAGATTAGAGATGTTTGTGATTTTGTAATTAAACATTGGTCTATCCTTCCAATAATATGAAAATGAGTAGTTTGACATCTATTGCACCAAGAATATCTACGCATTGAAACATTACATGAATGAGCTCGTTATTTTTTTTTAACTCAACAAAACATCAAGTCATTTTTTATTGTTGTGGAGTCCCATACTTTTCCTCAACAAATAATGTTGTGTTGAAATCTACCATGAAATTTTTAATTAGGTATCTATCACAATCTATATTTTCATGAAATGTGCCCAACTTCGTACTTTCCAGTGTTACACAGGGACATGTCCCCCAAATTTTGGGGAAGTCTTGAATGTTTCGGTGACTTGGGGACTTGAAGCACAGATTTCCCCTATCTTTAAAAAAAACTGATGCTTTTACATTTTTGTTAAAAAAAATACCCCAAAAAAAGTTGTTATTTTCACAAAAACAATAACACAAATCCTGAACATACCCTTAAAAATATTAAATAAAGTTTAAACCCCTAAATTTCATTAAATAATTTTAAAGAATTTAAAAATAAATTTTATATATTATTTTAATGTGTCTCCTATCATCCCCAACATATAACAATTTTTTTTTGGTATCCCAAAAACCCCATCCTCGAAACTTAGGTAACTATGGTACTTGCTGAGAAGGGAAGGGGGGCATATACATGCGAAAAACATTTAAAAACTAAACTCATTTGCTTGGACAAACCTTCTAACCACAGCGTGTATACTTGTCTTATTTTGGTTATCAATAGACCTCAAGCCCAACATTTGATACTCTGAGACAAAGCCCATATTTACCAAAGAACATTTTTTGCTTTGCTATGTTGATCTGAATAAATGTTCGTTTCTTGCAGAAGCAAACTGTTAATCTTATTTTGCTGGATATACATTATTAAATTATATTCAATAGTTATCAAGAAACTTGAGTATAAGGGTGAGAACCCCTACTACAATTCCCATTTTATATATATATATATATATATATACACACACACACCCCTCCGTACGCCGACTTGTAACAGCATCCCCGTAGTAATCATCACATCCCTACCAATTGACTCCCCTATAACGATGATTTTAAGGAGGCCTTGAGCCCCATGATACTCCTTGAAAGGTGCAAGATATGGGCTGACAAAGATAATCCCTTTCTGGAATAATTATTATCTTCAAAGACATGTCTGCAAGTTGTACTTCCTGCTACTATTCAAAATTTTGCCGAATTAAATTAATTAGGAAGACTAGTTGTATATTGGTTGAGTGATGCATTTTCTAACGGTTATGTTGATTTCAGCTATTGTTCTCAAAGTGCGTTTTCATGAAAGGCTTCTAATTGTTCTTCTAAGGGTTTACTTGGTACGAGAACCTGGAACTGGTTAGGAAAGTCAAGATATTAGTGTTCCAAAATGTTATGTTCAAAAAATGAGCCCAACGTTTATATTGGTAATGAAATTAAAATACATAAATTTTCCAGCTTAAAGAGCAACAATTTCAAGAATTTTTTTAACTCTAATACGAAATAATATTAAACTACTATTACAAAATAATATGTAGATAATGTAGGTAGCCTATAAAGGGTTTAAAAAGATACATATTTCCTTGAAACTTATTTTGAGATCAATGACCAAGTTTACTCGGTGTTATAGTTCCACCTCTCCCTTATTTACTAAAACATTAGACAGCATTTTTTTTATTGGTACGGATATCAATATTGTCTTATATCCAGAAGTTTTAACATTGCTAAATTTCACAAACTTGACATTGATTAAAAGAGCAAATTCACACTTTGAACTTCTACGCCAATAGAAAATTAGAAGGTTCAAAGAAACTCTTCCTGCAAATGAATTAGTCTCGGTAATCTCATTATTTACTATTTAGTCTCAGCTATTTCCTTATTCAGAACAGCAAGTTCCCTCTTCATTAGCAATCTTACCCCCCAAAATCCTCTATAGGATCATAACCTTATGCACGCTGGTTTGAATATTTCTGTAATAATTATAAATCTACATAAAATCATTGAAAAAAATGGTGCGCATAATCCCTACATGGAGACACTGCTTTCAGGGCTGCGTCACACCACTTTAAGACAAAAAGAAAGAATTGAGGCACCTCAGACCTATGTGGAAAAATTAATTATGATTGTCGAGATACAAGAAAAGACTATGGATGCGGTCAACTCCAACATGCTCACAGAAAATGCAAAGCACAAAATATGTGAGACTATCTAAGAAATGGTTCAGCATTCTCAACCAGCAAAGAGACAAGCTAACTATGCAGAGACACATGCTGAAGCAAAAAAAAACGAAATTGCATGGAACACCACCACTTTCCATCTCAACAAGCGTCCTCCAACAGAGCTTGAACTACTTGCTCTCTAAACAAGGAAAGTCACTTGCTTAACCTTACACATGACAACTAATCAAAACATGTTGGCTAGATGGTAACCCTTTTTTTCGTTGAGTTTCTTCACTTAAATCTAACGGACTCTTTGTTGCAATATCTGTCTTCATTAGCGTGTTCCACTGCTGTTATACTCCTCTTTGAAATGACTTGGATGGCCTAATATTCTTGAAGGTATCCTTCAATGTAATATTCTATCTTTTGTAGTATTTATACTTCACCCTTTTTTCCAAAGAAAAGGCACCTAAAAGCATATTACACTATTGATCACTGGAATTTTTCTTTCAACTCTCAAAAGGACAGAGAAATGTTTATGCTCAAACATAGATTTTATTTCAAAAAATGTGGACATAGAAGCAACAAGGATCACTTGGACCTAGAAAGTCTTCTAGTGGCGTACTTCCATGCCAAATACCTATCCACTATGAACATCTATTGTTCACAACCACCTCTAGAGACATTCTCACACACATAGAGACATCTGCATGAAAGGCCCAAACTAACACATACTGAAGAATCTACAAGTAGTAAACAATAGAGACACGTGAGAATCTTGAGGGTCGGTCATTCTATTTGAAATGTAAAGGACTCTATATGCATCACAGATGCAAAAACAAAAAATAATTCAGAAGTTTTTGGTACAAAACAACACTGTCATTTTAATCCAATGCTGAGAATTTCTATCAAGCACCATGGTTGATTACATAACTGTGAAATAAAAAAAAATTACTGCAAATATAAACTGGTAGGCTTGAAATCAAATTATATTTACCTTGGACTATGAGGGAGGAGCCCTGTTGTAGTAGTTATGTCACCTGTGGGGAAAACTAGCAACTCAGAGTTGAAGTTCTCATCACTTTTCCTTTTAGGAAAAAATTAATTCCTCAATGGTTGCATCTATATCAATTTCCTCGGCATGCTGTGTTAAGTACTTTAGTTCCTTCTGTACATCTGAAACATTTAGAAATAAGTCAAACTGTGTAGTTTTACTTCCTGACGTAACAAAAAAGTACTGCTTGCTTTCTGATGCATTCAACCCTAAAGAGAACTCATCATCCTTTTCATTATAGAGGCAGGCACCATCAGACAAATCTGAAACCAAATCTTACTGCCATACCCTGCAGAAGCGATGTACAAATAACAGACACAACAAACCGAATTTGACTCAAACCCAATATATAACAAATTTACAGCTTATGCACAAAGAAAAGAATAGAATATAAATTTCTCCTTATCTATTGCATCTCAAGTGGCCTGGGTTTTATACAAATCTTCAGATATATAAACATGTTTCACCGGAAAAAAAAAAATCTTTGTACACAATTTTTTCCAGAAATCACCTTCCAACATATTAGGGACTGTGGAAGCTTAAGTCTTTAATATGTAAACATGTTTCCCAGCCAGGAAAAATGATAACCATGTCTATATTGTACAGAAAACACATTCAGTGCAGTACACTCTGAAAAGTCTATGATAGAAACCCGAAAAGAATACAGCAGATAAAAAACATAGAACACATATTTAGGGAAAACAAGCAACAGAACAGTTGGGATATTCAGAAATCAGCATTCAATAACTCGATAGAAATACCTACCATAAAAATGAATTATTCTTGATGGGTGATTGAGTATTGGTACAGTATTGCTCCAACAATTCCAATCTAAAACACAGGGAACTGTGTCTTGACACTATAGAAAAGGAAAGATCAAGCATGAGGAATATCTGAAATGATTTCACCAAATGATCTTGGTTGTTTTTATCCTCAAGTATCAACACATGTCAGTGATGTCAATATGATCAATGTTTATCAATCAGGAGGAAATACACTTCAGTTTTCAGCATTTTTGCGCACACAAGGGCAGTATGATAACAGATGCAAACAACTAAACAAATCTCGAGGTTAACACTCAACTTTAAAACTTCACCCAGCTT
Organism: Torreya grandis; assembly: GCA_037957365.1. Taxonomy (NCBI): domain Eukaryota; kingdom Viridiplantae; phylum Streptophyta; class Pinopsida; order Cupressales; family Taxaceae; genus Torreya; species Torreya grandis. Next base: position 4,092,165 of record JARHVA010000193.1, read on the forward strand.
GTTGTCTTATTTAAATGGAAACGTATAAACACATCTCTAGGAATGCATCAAAATAGGACTGCTGAGATTGCTCTCTAGATTTTTTTCATTTTTCTTTACATTTGTAAATTCAGCAACTGGCAAGTTGCCTCATTTATCCAATTTCCAAATATGGATCTTGATGTACTTGGTCATTTGTACAACATAATTCCACTATGCCCAATTGTATGTAAACATGCTTAAGAACTTATGTAAGACACTTCATGCTCAAGACTTCAATTTAGGAACAAAAAACAGTGTGGGATGATTCAGACACCTTCACATTGATCAGAAAGGCAATAAGTTGTTTGGAAATTGGATTCATGGTGACAAATTTGAGCCTTGGTTTCAGTTTACTCATTGTTGTTAGCTGTTTTTAGTTGGTTCAGGTGTATGGGAGTTCTGAGTAGTGTCTTGTAAGTATAGAGCATGATTTGTATATGAGTTTGGAAAGAGTTGTATGGCGCTTTCTATCCATATAAGCCATTGGCAGTACCTTGTATACATTTGCAGAACATTGTGGAAAAGGGAGTGTGTTTGCTCACTCACTGGGGTTTTTCCCACATTGGGTTTCTCCAGGATAGATCCTTGTGTCAATGTGTTCTGCTTATCTTCTTGCTCTTTGCTTATGTTTTGAAGATTGGTCATCTCTTTCCCAAGCATGTGTTCAATTCTGTTTTGCATATAAAAGTCTTAGAATCAATTAGTAGCAAGCTAAGTTCATAGGATCCATGTTGATGAAGCTAAGAGTGGAATCTCCACCTAGTTTACGAATCAGATTGGCAGTGAGTGGATCACAGTCTCCTTCCCAAAGATATAATGCTTTCAATGCTTACATATTTGAACAATAGCATAAAGCTTGCAATAACAGATTGGGTAGTTTCTTACCAATGCGGTGAAATTTTCGTTGTGGTAAGCAACTGGATGACTATATTGAGTGAGGATTGCTCCGGGTGCATAATCTAATGTATCGGTCTCAATCTCAAATCATTGTTGAAGATTTGGTAACGCTAGTACTGGTGCAGAACAAAGTTTGCATTTCAATTCCTTGAATGCTTTCTGTTGTGCAATTCACCAAATGAACTTTGCTTTAACGCCACCTTTGGTAATTTGATTCATAGGCCAAGTCACATGATAAAAACCAAGTACAAATGTCTTGTATAAATTTGCTAAGCCCAAGACGTTGCGAACCTCTGTGAGATTCTTTGGTTGTGATAATTCCCGCATGACTTGAATCTTGGTTGGGTCCACATGCACTACTTGTGCGTCTACTATGTATACTAGCTATTGCATCTCTTGCATGACAAGTGAACCCTTTTCCATGTTTGCGTACAAATCATGCTTCCGCGAAGTGTCAAGAACTTGTTCTACATGGTGCAAGCATCCATCCCATGTTTAATTGAAACTTTGGATGTCATCAAGATAGACTACAACAAATTAAACAATGAATGGCCTTAAAATGTCATTCATCATCCACATGAATGTTGTTGGAGCGTTGATTAAGCCAAAGGGTATGACCAACCACTCAAAAAAACCTTCTTTGGCCTTGAAGGATATCTTTCGGAAGTTTTTGGGTTCCATAGGGATCTGATGATATCTAAACTTGAGATCACTTTTGGTGAAGAATTTTGCGCTGCAAAGTTGATCCAACATGTTCTCAGTTCTTGGAAAAATGATAATTCTTCTTCACCGAGATCTTGTTGAGAACTTTGTAATCAATGCACAACCTATGTGTGCCATCGTTCTTTGGTGCAAGGCAATGAGCTAAGCCTTATATGTCCTTTATCCACAATTTCATGGATCTACTGCTTGACCTCTTCATTCTCCAAAAATCATCTACAGTATAAAGAAGCATTTGGTAAACGCAATCCAAGAATCAAATCAATAGTGTGCTTCACTGCACAGTGTGCAGGCACTTCCTTTGGTGACTAAAAGACATCCATGTATTCTTCCAACTTGCAACTCAACCCTAACGTCTTTGTTTTTGTTAGTGGAACTACAACATGAATTGGTGCCGCAAAGATGTTATTTTATTCTGATCTCTATTGATGTAGATTTTTTATCTATTATATGGTTTTCCTACACATGTATATTAAGCTTGCTTAGTTGGAATAATTAGGTCACATAGGTGTAATAATTAGGTCATTAGTTGCACATGCACCTGCTTATTTGTAATCAACTTGGTTGCACTATTCATTTGGCAACCAATGTTGACATGTGGGGCTTGGCATGTTGCACAAAGATTTACTATTCAATTGGCAACTAAGTTGGGTTCTCATTGCCAAATGGATATGGCTCCCTCTTCTCTGTCTATATAAGGCCCTCTCCTTCAAGGCATTCATAGTGGATCGTGTAGAGTATTGCAGTATAGCAGTTTGTCTAGTGTAAGGTTCAGTAGGTTGTTTGGCTTGTAGGCCATCTATTGTTGCGCCAAAGAGCCCGTTAAGCCTTTGAGCTTGGGTGTGTGCCAACAGACTTTTTGTAAGCTTTGTATAGCAACCTTCTTCACTAATACATGCTATTGCAATTTCTACTCTCATTGAGATTTATTGCTTCAACAAAGTTGTGTTCGATCTTCCAGTATTCGATCTTGAACGTCTTATACATAGACGATTCTAACATGGTATCAAAGCTCCGAGGCTAGTAAAAAAATGTCATTTTCTTTTGTTGTTTGAAATCTTGAGTAGTCTATTCTCCTACAATATTGGCATTTGCATGTATTTTCTTGTGTATTGACATATAAGTTTGATTGCAAATCCATAAGAGGGCATTCAACTATCAGGTTTTTGTCTCGAGCCTGCATATCATCTTTTGGTGTTTGGCTTTTGACACCCTCTGACAAGTCGGATTCAAACTACAATCAACTCCTCACAAGAAATCACATTAAAAAAAAAAAAGGCATTTGCATATGTATTTTGTTGTTTGCTTCTTGTTAGCTCCAAAAACGGCATTTGCATTGCCTTGAGTTGCCCATAAAGGAGATCAACAAAATTTGAAGGACTTCAAAGTTTTTTTTGGCATGCAATTAATTGTTGGTTTGTTCAAAATTTGGCAAAAAAAATCTTCAATTTAGAAGGTCAAAAGGCCGTTCATTTTGCTTTTACTTGCAGCTTGTCTTCAAACTTTAGTGCCAGCCATCATCACCTTCCACGACTTGCTCACAGCGATCTATGTGTTCAAAGGTCGTGTATGGGTTTTTTGCATGACACAACTACAAATCAGTGGTTTTTAATCAACACTTTGGTGGTAGATATGGTAAACGACGGGTGTTGATAGATTGGGTCATGGACACAGTTGTAAAGTGGTTTGGAAGCCATGAATTTTTGTTATATGCATCCACGTGATTGATCTGCACTCAGCGATCTCTCTTCCTCTCAAGGTCTCCATGCATTGTTTAGGGCATTTTTGGTTTTATTTCTTGCTGTGGAACTCCCACAGAACCTGTGTACTTCTTGTTGTCCATGTAATTTTCCCTGGACGCCTGGTTCGACCTACATATTTGACTGAGCCTGCTAACTCAGCATGCATATCTATGAATACCTATGAAATGCATGGCTATGTCTGTCTAGAATCCTACGGGAATTCAAATTCAGTTGGTCAAAGGCACCCTCCACGCAGATGTACTTGCCTACCATGCAGTCCACACGGCTTTCAACACAGCCAACTACCTCCAATGCATGCTTCACATTTTAAATTAAGAAAACGTCAATTTTTAAACTCTTTAAATATTAATTTATGTGTTGTATTTCATGAAGCGCTTATAAGCTAGTTGGTGGGGCTATTTTTGTAAGAACAAAGTGTGGTGGGAGGTCAAAGGTACAACTCCCACTCAACATTATTTTGTTCAAATTTGTTTTTTTACAAAAAAAAACGATGACAATATTACATTAACAGTGGTGGCATTTATTGTACTAAATGGATGCATTTTTTGTGGAAACCAACATCCATTTTGAGAAGCTTTTTTTAGGCGAATTTGGTGTTTTTTGGTCAATTCCAAGGGCCACACAAGCTTCAAATTGCGGCTGCCATCCCCAAACCCTTGCGTCACACCCCATTGTACAATACTTCCGAATGTCAAAGACCGTCGGGTGAAGTCTGCTCTAGCAGAAGGTCAATTCCCCTCACAGTATAAACAAGCTTGTTTCCACAGATTGCTCGTGGACGCATTCTCGACTGAGTCCAATGTCCAGTACTCGAGCATGCATTATACTTGCAAACTTGGAGGGGTTATTGTTAATACTTATGGGGAGAGACATCTCTCTATTCTTCTGGGGGGGAGACATCTCTATATTCTGATGGGGGATTTATATGTACTTAGGTACCTAACAAGGCCTTGTTGTCGGGACCCAAATCTTCTACCCACCTAAGCTACGTTTAAGGGGGTGTTGGTATAGGTTTTTTAATCCATTATATGTTTTTCCTACACATATATATTAAGCTTGCTTAATTGGAATAATTAGGTCACTTAGGTGTAATAATGAAGTCATTAGTTGCACATGCATATGTTTATTTGTAGTCAACATGGTTGCACTATTTGGCAACCAATGTTGACATGTGGGGCTTGGCATGTTGCACATGGGTTTACTATTCACTTGGCAACTGAGTTGTGTTCTCATTGCCAAATGGATGTGGCTCAACACCTCTTCTCTGCCTATATAAGGACCTCTCCTCCAAGACATTTGTAGTGCATTGTGTGGAGCATTGTAGTATAGCAGTTTGTCTAGTGTAGAGTTCAGTAGGTTGTTTAGCTTGTAGGCCATCTATTGTTGCACAAGAGAGCCCATTAAGCCTTTGAGCTTGGGTGTGTGCCAATAGGCTTTTTGTAAGCTTTGTATAGCAAACTTTTTCACTAATACATGCTATTGCAGTTTCTACTCTCATTAAGATTTCTTGCTTCAACAAAGTTGTGTGTTTGATCTTCCAGTATTCGATCTTGAGCGTCTCATACGTAGACGATTCTAACAATCTCACCATCAAAAGCACAAATTTTTGCAAGCGCTAATGAGTGATAGCTTAGAAATTACCTCTAGCATACAATATCTCTTATCACCAACATTTATAACAACATTTCTAGGATTTGCCTCATAGATTACATGTTAGTAAAGATGTGGTTGTCTAAGTAAAGCATCACATACTTCTAATGGAGCGCTGTCACAAATGACTATCTTGAAAAGGCTTGATGTTGTACACCAATTGACACTATTAAGTGATGCATTTCTCATATTTCACACTAAACCATCCAATGGAGTATAGTTATCAGTGAGTTGTCAAGTGGAAAGTTCAATTTACCAACTGCTTTGGGAGAAATCAGGGTCTTCTTACTTCCATTGTCAACGATGAAGTGTATTGGTTGAGCATTGATCCACATTTGAAAATGGAACACTCTTTCTGCTTCCCCTGTTTCCGCAAAGGCAGTAGAGATGTTTGCAATACCCACCATGGCACTAGGTTTAGATTTCATGATATGCTTACCCTTATCCAATGTTGCAATGCTTGTATCCGCTACCTAAGTTGTGCAGATAGTCTTCCGAGTGTGGCACTCCTCATTGGAATGACTACTAGAGTTGTGAATTGAAGACCACTCGCTAGTCTTGGACTGCTTATTCTAGATATTTAAGGATTGTTGCTTTTTTTGTGGAGGGCACTTGGAGCCATTTCCTGGTAGTATAAACTAATTAGCTTAACCCAGTGTTATAGGGAATTTGCATCTGTTTTGCCTTCAAACATAGGGATGTCTAGATTGAATTGAATCTTGTATGGCATGTGACCACCAAACAATCAATATGAATAAGAAAGAGGTGTTGCAAGGCGTCTACTATTTGAGGAGTAGTGAGAAATTATCAGCAATAATTGTTCATTCACAACATAACGTTCTTCCAAATTTTCCCTTGTCTTTGTAATGCATCTTGTATCTTCCTCTGGAACATTTTTGAAGTTGGTGTCATTGAAGATTTCTCTTCCATATGAGGACGTGAAGAAAGGTATGACAAAGGGTCTCGAGTCTCGGGCCCTAAATTCCTATATTCAGACTTCATATGAGTGGGCATACAAACAGATAAGAAGTTCAAAAACACCATTAATACAACTCGGAATTGATATTATGTATGCTCCAATACCACTAATAGTGGGCCTAGGAGAAGACTCGGTAGACAACCTACTTAAGTAGATTTAAGAAGATAATATACAAAAGTGAATTATGAATGAAGGATATAAAAGTGCGATGTGCGAATGAATAAAGAAAACCAAGAAACAATTGACAACCTATGTAGAACTATAATAACAAAGTTATATTATGCTAAAGTTTGTACAATATCTGAGAGATCATATGTATAGTCTATGTACTCCCTAACCTCAATATTGTCTATTTTGTCTCCTACAAAGAATAAAATTGTACATTAATATATAAAGGAGGAAGATGAAGTGTCACTTGAACTGTTACAAAGGTGGCTAACAACCGCTTCATAATCATAACTGATAAGTGCAGTGACTTCGTCAACCACTATTACTAACAAACTGTGGGGTACAATGTTGACATTGCAAGAGTTGCACAGTAACATTGAAAGTGAGTTGGATCTTACACATTGGCATGTGGGTGTTGAACACGATGCCAAAGTTGTTGACGTACGCATGAAGCTAGATGAGCAATAGCAGTGAACTGCGGTAAGACCTAGTGCCCCAAACCCCCCTGCATCAAGGATCAGCTTATGCTGAGATGAAGGCCTTCCTTAGACTCCACACCTACCTAGACTTGATTTGCTCCATTTGACCCTCCAAATTCTTCCCTTTATAGGAATGCTTTGACGACTTCCTGGGTGGGTTTTCTTCTTATATTTGGAAAGTTTTTTGGACAAAAATATGAAGGTTTCCACTTTTTGTTGGGTCTTGTTCTCAACTTTAATGGCACTACACACACACACACACACACACAGAGGTAGTTTAAAGGACTCTGCTAATGAGGTGGAATTTTGACAGATTCCTTGATTTTCGCTCTGGTGGAATTCTGACAGATTCCTTGATTTTCGCTCTTTCTCCAATGCTTGTGTTTTAGGTTGACTTTGAGTGGCTTCTTCAACTCCCTTTGGCTGGTCTACTGTGAAATCTTCCACCTCCTTATCCTCCTATAAACTAGGTCTTGGAGAGTATTTGTCATTTGTTCCTAGCTGCTTTGCATACCTTCCATTTCATCCATCTCGAGATGATTTGATTTCTTCAAAGGGATTTCAAGTGTTGACCTAATGGAATGCAACAATGAATTTATTTAAGCATTGATGGTTCGTATCAGACCAAGATTATCCATCAATAATGGCCATTACAAAACAATAGTCCCTAAAGTCTAAGAAAACAAAACAAAAGTATTGGTTAAATAAATATATCTAATAAAACTACTAGAACTATCAAAAAGATCTGAAATCTGCATTACCATGCTTGTAGGTTGTGGAATCAACCTATGATGGGATAAAGGGCTTCCTCAAACTATACACATACCTAGATTTATTTTGCTCCTTTTGACCCTCCAATTTCTTCCCTTGATAGGAATGCTTTTATGGATTTTTGGGTGGGTTCTCTTCTTTTATTTGTCAAGTTTTTTGGACAGAAATATAAAGGTTTGCTCTTTTTGTTGGGTCTTGTTCTTACCTTGGGTGGTCCTATATTTATATGATAGTTTAGTGGGGTCTGCTAATGATTTGAAAAAAGTGCCTAATATATTAAGGAATTTTGACAATTTACCTGATTTTCACTCTTTCCCCAATGCTTGTGCTTCAGGTTGATTTTAAGTGGCTTCTTCAATTCCCTTTTGGCTAGTCTATGGTGAACTCTTCCACCTCCTCATCCTCTTGTAAACCAAGGCTTGAAGAGGATTTGTCATTTGTTCCTAGCTGCTTCTATACCTTTCATTTCATCCATCTCCGGATGGTTTAGCTCTTCAAAGGAAATTTAAGTGCTGACCTGTTTGGTTGGTTGAGTTGTTGGCTTGCCTTTTCTTATGTAACCTCTTTGGAATTCATCCTCTCCCTGAGCTTTTGTTGTAGTTGGGTGGTTTTTCCTGTAGATCAAATACTTGATTCATTTTGGTCCCTTGTGCCATGCTATTGTCGTTTTCTTGAGTTTTCTTATTGTTGTTCTGCTCCTGACCTGTTGGTTTCTTTTGTTCTTGGTCTTGCATGGTGGAGCAAATGTGAGCCAAATGGCCATGTTGATGGTAGATCCGACATCTAAAGGGGATATTCTAAAAGTCCTTTGGTTCTTCCCACTCAATTCCTCCCATGTCTAGTAGTATTATGCTTGGTGATGGCTTCTCTAAATCAATGTTCACACAAATTCCGGCACAATTGAGAACTCCTGGTTGCTTTGTGAAGTCAGATGCTATGATGTATTCTCCAATAGCACTGCTTATTGTTCCTAAGATAGTACCCTATCTAGTATTCACATGGGAGATGTAGAAGTATAACCCAAACTACTACTGTACTTGTAGATCTTCATTTGAGTTGAATGCAAGGAACCATGGTTTCATAAAGAGCCCTGATGTTTTCATGAACCACAGTCAACCTTGGCAGGCCTGATGTTTTGAGGAGATGGCAAGGAAATAATGTTTAGGCATTATGAGGATGTCCATTGAACCAACAGGCTTCCCATTTTCTTGTACCTACAACTTACATGTTTTGGGTCTAGGGAAAGCTCCCATGAATTGGCATATTAGAGCCTTTTGTATGAGCAGTCGTAGCCTATATTCCATTTCATCTATTGAAAATTTGACCTGGGTGAAGTTTCATCCTTAGGTAGCAACCATTATTTTTTTTGGTGGGAAATATGGACGGGTTATGATTATATGAACATGGTGGTTAATAAACTAGAGTGAGTCTTCTTTGCAGATCTGAGATTTTTCATTAGAAACAACACATCTGAAATTTAAGCTTGATCAGGGATGTTAGGATACTAGACACTTCGCAGCAAAAAATAACCAGTAATGTCAATAACAAAATCCAAGTTTGCAATAATAGAGATAATTCAAATAGACAAAATACTAAACATGCATGAAACAAAACACCAAATTTACGTGGTCAAACCTTAGCAGAGCTAAGGAACCATCCACAGTACAGGATATCATGTTTTTATTAACTCAAAATGAACAGAGTACATGCAAATTCGTTATGAGTTACTTTGGTTCTCCACAAAGATAAATACACCTAATTGGCAAAGTACTGTTAGGATTCCTCCTTAAAAATAAAGTGGAAAAATGTAATGTTCCCTTTTAGGGCTGAGTATGCACAAACAGAAATCTCCAAAGTCCCAATTAGTTCTAAATTGAAAATCCACAAAAAAATATGACAAAAATCTGAATTTGCGGCCCTAGAAACAAATTGTCCCACTTAGCCTTGGCACAAGGGTTTGGGGACTAAAATCAATACTTTTTCACTCAAAAATACTTAGAAAATTCCCAAATAAAATTCAGAAAATTGTAATTATTCTCCCAAATCTGAATGTGCCAAAGTACTTATTTTAAATTTTTCAACTCAAAAATAATTAATTTTTATCAGATTTTTTGAAAATTGAAAAATTGCATAACTCTTTCAAAACTGAATGTATTGAGCCAAATTGCAATTATTCTCCCAAATCTGAATGTGCCAAAGTATTTATTTCAAATTTTTCAACTCAAAAATAATTAATTTTTATCAGATTTTTTGAAAATTGAAAAATTGCATAACTCCATCAAAACTAAATGTATTGAGCCAAATAAATACTCAAAATGATCATAAATTATATAAATTTCAGATTTTTATGAACAAGATAAACCCTCAAAAAATGCAGAAGTCACCCAAGAAGGGTGACATCACCCTTTGGGAATGTGACGTCACACCCTAGGGAGGTTTGCCACACTTGGAGATGATCCAAAAATGCCTCAAAACTGATCAAAACCCTTCAGATCTAATATTTTCTCAATCTTGCCCAGAAATGATGACCAAGAATGTAGAAAACTGAAAAATACTTGACCAAATCAACAACCAACAAATAGCAGTGTCTTGAATATGATTTCCAAGGGAAATCAATCTTCAATCAGCAACGACCTTGGGCATTCACATCCCAATCCTTCTTAAAAAATGAAGATTCAATATATTAAATTAGCATATCTAAAATAGAAGCCCTCATGTCCATATATAGTTTTCAAAGTGGGTCGACCCACTCTTGGAGGCAAAATACATTTTTCTAAAATCAATTAATCACTTTTCAAATATCTTTTTTTCTTTTATTTTTCTACCTAGCCGACATTTACTCTTTTTTCCACTTATAATATTAAATTAATTGCCAAATAGATTTAGTAATTAAAATTATATTAATGCAATAATTTAATAAATAATTAATTAATTTACCCAATTTACAAGAGTGATTAAATCACTTTTGGGCAAACAATTAATTAAAAGACCTTCTCCCAATATTATTTGAACTCTTAAGTGCAATAGTGGTTAAAACCACTTTTATAAAATGCTTTAGCAGGGAAAACCCACTATTTAATAATATTTTATTGACTAAAATTGTCTTATATGGTCAAATGATTAAAATCACTATTCAGACAATCTAAAACAATTAATAAAATAAAATTTCCAAAAGTTATCCCTCAGTCTATGGGAAAAAGTAGACTAAAGGTCTTCAATACATGTTTACTTGTGAACCAGAAATGGAGACATTGCAGTCCTTCATTCTCAAAATTGCTTGCCCTCAAGCAATTCCAAACATGGCTGATCCTTCTCTTCCATATAACCGTTTGGCTTCCTTGATAATGCATCCACTACTGCATTGTTTTTACCTTTCACATATTCAATGTCAAAATCATAAGATTGCACGTTGCTTACCCACTTTTGTTGTCAATCATTCAATTCATTTTTAAATGCTCTTGGATGATGGTATGGAGTGACAATAACCAGTTTGGCACCCAATTCTAGCTCAATGTTATGCTCAAAACCTCTATCCGGTGGCATCCCATAAGGCAAATTATTAAAAACGTGAATAGGCTTGTCTAAAATAGCTTGTAACTCACCATGAAGGGGTTGTTATTCGTTTTTTTCTGATTTTACTGTGATAAAGCAGCTTGTTACCCATGCAATCTGACTTCTCTTAAAAGCTCTTACCATCCTCTTCATGGACACTTCTTATGGAGCACCATTAGCTAGACCCTTGAGGACCACTTCTTTGCCTTTGAATAATTTTAGCTCCATAGTCTTATAATTTAGAGCGAATTCACCTAATGAATGCAACCATTAAACACCCAACACAACATCAATCTCACCAATGCTAACAACATAAAAATCATCAATTATCTTATGCTTCCCGAGAGGGAGCTAAAGTTGTTGAATCTTTTTGGAACATGGAATGGTGAAGCCATCCACCATAGTCACATTGAAGCCGTTGCAATCCGTTGTTTTCATGCCATCTTCTTAACCAATTCCTCATCAATGAAGTTATGAGTGGCTCCACTATCACCCAAAGTAATTACTCTTTGTCCTCTCAATGTGCCTTTTACCCTAAATGCATGATTTTCGGGAGCTCCTGAAAGAGAAGCAAGTGTGCTGCCTACTTTTGTGTCCTCATGCACATGCTCATCATCAACAATTTCATTTTGCTCAACATTAATATCAACAATATCAAAATCTGAATCATCATCAATTACCCATGCAATGATGGCCTCGTCCTTTGCCCATTCAATGATAGCCTCTAGTCCATGGATCTTTGCAAGTGTAGCACAAACCTCTCCTCCTCAATTCATCTCTTGAATCCTTCATGTTGTTGTTGTAGGACAGCACTTTATGTGGTGGAACATAAAGCTGAAAAAGCTTCTTTGGTGGCTCACTAGGTGCTGCCCTAGGCTGCCCACTTGGTGCTTTTGACTGCCTGCTAAAATCAGACGTTGGATGCCTAGTATTTTCCACTTTTGGCAAAGAATGAGTGGCCGCCCCTTCTTGTCCTTTTGGCCACATATTGCCCCTGTAAGCTGAAAACTCTAAATCCAATGCTTTAGTAATGGAATCTTGCAAGGAAAGTGGGTTAAAAGTTTTTACCAAACCTCTCAAAGGCTCCATCAAACCCTCAATAAATAGAACAACCTTCTTTCACTCACATCCGGTACCATGACTAAAATTTCTTGAATGTCAGCAACATACCTCTCAACATCATGATTTTGTTTAAGTTATACCAACCCACGAAAATGGATCTCTGGATCTCTTCTATCAAATCTTTCCATTACCCTCTTGTTGAATTCTTCCAAGGTAGTAATAGATCCATGGCATTGTATGATCATGCCATGAAACCGCCACTCATGAGCAATATCCTCCAAGTGTAGTGTGACAAACTTGAAAGCCTCATCCTCAAACATGGGGTTGAGTGATAAATAGAGCTCCAATTACTGCAACCATGATCTCACTGAAAGTTTATCAGTACCATCAAAAATAAGAAGAGAAATCTTACCCAACCTTTGTTGCACGTCTCTACGAGGTTGCATGCTTGGTACTCTTAGTTTTGATCCATCCTTCATCTCCCAATAATTACAAAATGACAAGAATGCTTACGTATCAAAGCTTAGGGCTGCATACTCTTGTTGACATGTATCAAGAGGATCACACATCAATGGCTCATCCTCAACAACTGGATCTTTCTGCAAAAATGTGCCCTTGAATAATTTTTTGCGGGGGTGATAGAAACCCTCTCACCGCTATTTGAGCTTCCTTCTCCCTTGGGGTGATAGCTCTTGCTTGGATCTAATGTGGTCTTCAACATGGTTGCAAATTGCATACCCAATGTATGTTGAAAATCACTTTGGCTCTCCTTGATCAAACCCTGCAAAAATTTTACTTGTTCTGAAGTAAACCCTTGATCACCCATGGCTTTTCCTCTTCTTTGATAACACAAAATCTTTTTGTTTGCTTGCATCCAAATCTGCACACATAAGATCTCACAGGTGCACCAGATCGATGCTCTGATACCATTGTAATGTTCCATTTTAGAGCTGAATATGCACGAACAGAAATCTCCAAAATTTCAATTAATTCTAAATTGAAAATCCACAAAAAAATATGCCAAAAATCTGAATTTGCAGCCCTAGGAACAATTTGTCTCACTTGGCCTTGGTGCTAGGTTTTGGGGACTAAAATCAATACTTTTTCACTCAAAAATACTTAGAAAATACCCAAACAAAATTAGAAAAATTGTAATTATTCTTCCAAATCTGAATGTGCCAAAGAATTTATTTTTCAAATCGAAAATGATTAATTTTTACAGATTTTTTGAAAATTGAAAAATTGCATAACTCCAAAACTAAATGTATTGAGCCAAATAAATACTCAAAATGATCATAAAAATATGACAAATCAGATTACATAAATTTCAGATTTTTATAAGCAAGATAAACCCACAAAAAATGTAGAAGTCACCCAACAAGGGTGACGTCACCCTTTGGGGTTGTGACATCACACCCTAGGAAGGTTCGCCACACTTGAAAATGATCCAAAAGTGCCTCAAAACCGATCAAAACCCTTCATATCTGATATTTGTTCAATCTTGCCTGAAAATGATGACCAAGAATGCAAAAACCTGAAAAATACTTGATCAAATCAACAACCAATAAACAACAAAATGTCTTCAACGTGATTTTCGGGTGATATCACTCTTCAATCAGCAACGACAACCTTAGGCATTCACATCCCAATCCTTCTTCAAAAATGAAGATTCAAGATATCAAATTAGCATATCTACAATAAAAACCTGAGATTTTCGGGTGAAATCACTCTTCAATCAACAACGACAACCTTAGGCAATCACATCCCAATCCTTCTTCAAAAATGAAGATTCAAGATATCAAATTAGCATATCTAAAATAGAAGCCCTCATGTTCATATATAGTTTTCAAAGTGGGACGACCCACTCTTGGAGGCAAAATACCTTTTTTTTAAATCATTTAACCACTTTTCAAAATATTTTTTCTTCTTTTATTTTTCCTCCTAGCCGACATTTACTTTTTTTTCCCACTTATAATATTGAATTAATTGCCAAAATAGATTTAGTAATTAAAATTACTTCAAAGCAATAATTTAATAATTAATTAATTTACCCAATTTACAAAAGTGATTAAATCACTTTTAGGCAAACAATTAGTTAAAATACCTTCTCCCAATATTATTTGAACTCTTAAGTGCAATAGTGGTTAAAACCACTTTTATAAAATCTTTAGTGGTAAAAACCACTATTTAATAATATTATATTAACTAACTAAAATTGTCTTATATGGTCATATTATTAAAATCACTATTCGGGCAATCTTAATCAATTAAAAAAAAAAAAAATCTCCAAAAATTATCCCTTAGTCTATGGGAAAAAGTAGACGAAAGGTCTTCAATAACTGTTTACTTGTAAACTGAAAATGGGGATATTACAAAAAATGACATTAGGATTTTCCTTACTAAAAATAGAATTTGGTGAAATTCATCTTTGTAGAAAGATGGGTTTGACTCCTTGATGTAGTGGGGGGCGTTGCCCCACAACACCCCCCCATCAAGAAGTGGGTTACAACCCGTGCCGCAAAACGATCCAACATTTAACTTTGTCACATATCTAAAAACCTCCACCTTGACAACAATTTCCGCTTAATATCTTTCCGACCAACTCATCACCTTTTCTGCAAGCCGAGAGGAGCGAAACACCATTTTAGCTTCTCTAATAATATTGGTTCTATGAACATATCAACACTATTTTATTGTGTGTGAACCTTTTCAAATGCTACTTTTCTTTCATCAATCCCATGTTTGACAAGATGGTTCTTTACCGCAATATGCTTTGTCTTATTGTGATACGCTAGATTCTTGGCCAAATAAATTGCACTCAGATTATCACAAAATACCTTCTTTTTGTATTGCTTTCTTCCAAACTCGCCCAATAGGCCCTTTAACCAAATTGCCCCCTGACAAGCATAATAGGCAGCCACATATATTGCCTCAATAGTTGATGCAGCAACAGTCTTTTGAAGCTTTGACATCCAACTAATAGGTCCATCTGCAAGTGTAAAAACGTAACCAGATGTTGATCTTCTTTTGTCCAAATCTCCTACAAAATCAGAATCAACATATCCACAAATAGAATCACCATATCTATTGTAGGAGATGCAATAGTCACTTGTGCCTCACAAGTAACAAAACACCCACTTAACTATTTCTCAATGTTCTTTACCTAGATTTGCCATATATCTACTAACAACTCCAACTACATGTGAAATGTCTGGCCTTGGACATGCCATAGCATACATTAAACTTCCTACTGCACTAGCATATGGTACATGAGACATATACTCCTTTTCTTCATCACTCCTAGGACATAAACTAGAAAAAAGTTTGAAATGGGAAGCAAAAGGGATACTAATTAGTTTCACATGCTTCATACCAACTCTAGTTTGTATCTTTTCCAAATACCTCTGATGTGATAACTAAAGCTTACCATTTTCCCTCTATGTATCTCCGTGCGTAAGATTTGTTTTGCAACACCTAGATCCTTCATATCAAATGTCCTAGCTAGATGAGCCTTTAAACTATTGATTTCTACCATGCATTTGCTTGCTACAAGCATATCATCAACATACAATGTCAATATAATGAATACCATTGTCCAAAAACTTGAAGTAAACACAATGGTCATACTCACTCTTCAAAAAATTTGGCTTGTCATGAAAGAATCAAACTTCTTGTCCCATTGTCTGGGTGACTGTTTTAGGCCATACAATGATTTCATGAGCTTGCAAACAAATCTTTTTTTGTTATCTTGTACAAAACCCTCGAGTTGTTCCATGTATATATCCTCTTCTAAATCTCCATGGAAAAATGTTGTTTTAACATGTAATTGCTCCAACTCCAAATCAAGTAAAACCACTAATGCTAAGACAACTCGAATGGAAACAAGTTTAACTAGTGAAAATATTTCATGATAATCAATACCTTCTTTCTATGCAAATCTTTTTGCCACCAATTTAGCCCTGTAACTTTCAACTTTTTCATCAACACCTATCTTTCATTTGTAAACCCATTTGTAGCCAACAGGTTTCTGCCTTTTGAAAGTTCTATTGGGTCCCATGACTTGTTCTTATCCAAGACATCCATTTCCTCCTGCATTGCCCTTTTCCATTGGGCACTATCTACATCTTCCAATGCTTCCTGATAAAAACTAGTTTCCCCATCACTGGGAATCAAAGCAATTGAAATATTTGGACTATACTTACTAGGAAGACGACTGACCCATGTAGATCTCCATATTGGTTGTAGAGGTGTTTCCTCGTGTTCTGACCTCCATACTGACTGTTGAGATCTTTCCTCAAGTTGTGAATCTTCAACATCGAAAAATCGTTGAATTTCCTCCTTTTTAGAATTTGAAGATGACTCGACTTCAACCTTGTCATGTTGATGTTCAGGTTCATGTTCTTTCATTTCAGCGTCTGATTTTAGGAAAGGTGATTCATCAAACTCTACATCTCTGTTAATGATGATTTTGTGGACAATACGATCCCACACTCTGTATCCCTTAACTCCATCTCCTTCACCATACCAAACAAAGATGTAATTCTTGGATCTTGGGTCTAAATTTGAACGTTGGTTCTTATTAGTAAAGCATTAGCATTACAACCAAAAAAATTCAAATCTAAATAATCACATGGATACCTTGTCCATACCTCTTCAAGAATCTTTCAATCTATTGCAACTGATGGTGAACGATTTATAGATAGCAGGTTGTACAAACTATTTCTACCCACAAACGTTTATCCAAATTTGCATTGTTGAGCATGTTCCTTGCTCTCTCTAGAAGAGTCCTATTCATGCATTCAGCAACTCCGTTTTGTTATGGTGTATGGCTAGTGGTTTTATTCCTTTCAATCCCAGCGTCCTTGCAATAGTTCTGAAACTCCAAGGATGTGAACTCGCCTTCATTGTCTGTTTTTAAACACTTGATTGACTTGCCAGTTTTCTTCTCAACCAAAGCTCTAAATTAATTAAATAACACTGAAAACATCAAATTTTCTTTTAAGATAGTAGACCCATACTTTTCTAGAGTAAACATCTATAAACATGACAAAATACAATGGTCCTCCATATGAAACTATAGAGGTTGGGCCCCAAAAATCAGAATGAAAATAGTCAAAAATCCCTTTATTTTCATGACTTCTTGTTTTAAACTTCCGTCTACATTGTTTCCCAAAAACACAATGCTTGCAAAAATTCAAATCTAGAGATTTCAAACTAGGAAATAAATCACGATTTTTTTGTACCTTTAACCCTTTCTCACTCATGTGGCCCAAACGTAGATGCCATAGACAAGCAGGATCTTTTATTGTTTTAGATACCATAGTTGCTTGACTGATATCTGGACTCCCTTGAAATATGTAATAGTTCCCTGTAATGTCCCCTTCTCGTACATAGCTAGACTGAGTTACTATTAGCCTATTCCGATTCCCATAGGCTAAGTGGATGTTGGTTAGGGAACTTTGGTGACCTAAGATGAGTTTTCTGAGTTTTTTTAGGTTTTTTCTGGGTATTTTCTAGTGGTGATGGCTATTTTTAGTAAGTTACTATTTTTATTAATTTACTATCTTCAGTAAACTTACTATTTTTAGTAAGTTCCAATTGAGCTTCATTTGGGCTAGTTTGGAGTTTTGGCTCACTTACTATTTTTGGTGTCATATTTTGTAACTGGTCTCGACTCCTTTTCAGCAGAAATGCAGAGTTTCTATTTTTGGCAGAAGTGAGTTCTCTCAATGGTCAGAGTTATTATTTGTTTATTCGTCACTCAAGTTAATTAAGTTGATAATTGAATTAAGTGAGAATAAGTACAAGTTATAAAAGACCCCCTTGGCCTAGTTGAGCAACGTTGTTTTAAAAGAGAGGACAATGTACTTTATGTTGGACGCCTCCTTTGGGAAATATTTGGTGATATTTTAAAATGTTAAAGTTAAATGTTATAACAAAAAAAGATAGCAAAGTTGGATGCAGAGTTTTGAAGGAAAAAACATTTTCAAAATAGAAGTTCCCTGAATCCCTCCCTCATCTTCTATTTAATCACTCTTTGAGCTCTCATTTGGATATGGAACTTTTGCAACTTAAGAAGACTGTTGGATTTTTTCCATAATACAATTACAATTGGTTGAGGACGAAAACCCTCATCTCATGTCGCTGGTTTCGGTGGATTGTGACCCACCCTAGCTGATTGGTGTTTGATTGGAAGTTTTTACAGTGTTTATCTTGCTGGTTGAACATTTTGGTGTTGAATACATAAAAAAATTCACAATTTTTTGAGTGGTGTATGGAGGTAAAATTGGTGTGTGGATTTTATAGTTAGTGAAAATTTCTTCTGGGTAATTTTTATTTGGCTTTGCTTGGCTGTGTCCCCTCTAAACCACCTGTTGCATGATTTATTGGAAGCAAATCGCCCACCTTGGGGATTAGCACCATTATCAAGGAATTGGAGCACCAAACACAGATTTTTTATCTGAGCAATCTAAGGTGAAAATCCGCTGTTACTGGAGTATTTCCAGGTCTGATTTTAGAGTGAAACTTCTATTTTTATATTGAGTTGTATTGGCATATGTTCTTAATGTAATTCCACCTTATTGCCCTTGCTTTTTATGAATATATCGATGTATGTGCAAAACATAAAACCTTTCTGCATTCACTCATCTTATTCTAAAAACAATACACAAAATATATTAAAAAAAAATCAGGGGCAACCATTACAATGGTATCAAAGCACAAAACATTCCTGCCAGCCCATGGGTAATGTATTTCTATGAACATCAGTAATAAAGAGAGAAGATACCTTGAAAGATTAAGAAAACATGAAGAGGATTTGCGAGAGCATTGGCCTTCAGAGAAGGAAGAACAACACTCTGAAACACACTCAGTGGGAGCAATAAGCTCAGAAAATATGGTCGATAGAGGTCATGAAGAAGCAGAATGGTTGATGCGTCTTTTGGATGTTGCGGTTAGAAGACAAGAAATGACAACCCAATGTGCTCAGGAAACCAATCAGCAACTTGTGCAGTTGGTTGCAGGGTTGAACCAATTGGGAGTCAACAACAAAGGCAACGGAGGTAATAATGGGCAAGGAAATGATATAGGTCAATGTGGAGCAGCCAATCAGCACAATAGGGCAGCCATGGCTAGAACTCTCATGCCCGTTTTTTCACCACGAGTGGAAGCACAACCCAATCAAGAGCGCACTTTGGTTGAGATGCAGGATCAGTTTAGACAGAATTGAATATGATGCAGGACCTGGATTTCAACATGATATAACTCTACGTAATTATATAGATATCAGGATGAGGCATATGCCCAATAGGGGCAATAGAGAGCACCATAATGACTTGCGAAGGAAAGTTGGAAAACTTAGTCTCCCTTACTTTGATGGGTCTGGTATAACTTCAGCGAGAGCTTGGGTCCAAAAGGTGGACACATACTTTAATGGAATAGAAAACAAAAGGCTAAGATTTGTTACATGCAAAACAAGAATGGAATAGAAAACAAAAGGCTAAGCCCATAAATCCAAGTACAAAAAGTCTAGTAAAGTACCAAAAGCCACCTGTTGAAATCCTTAGAGCCATAAAGTCAAAAATAAAATCTGCCTCCCAAGATATTAATGAATTGATATAATATTTTGAAGACCCAATAGAAGAAAACAGCCCTGAAGCAATCCCTCCTAACCAAGGATGTTTCTATGCTGGAGAACAAAAAAAAATCATTATCTCGGTAAACATCATTGATCCAAATAGTGAACTATTAACCCGAGATTGTTTAATTGACATTGGAGCAAATATGAGCATGCTAAATATGGGGCTATTCCAGAATATTTATGGCAAGCTTCTTTATACATTACTGTTGTCAATGGTTCAAGGACTACTATAAACATAGTTGCTCCTAGCGTTCTGTTAGAAGCAAATGGCATTAAGGCATATGTAAAGCTATGGATGTTAGATAAAATGACAACAGATATTATTTTAGGAATGAAGGCATAAATTGATTCGGAAAATTCATTCCTAAAATAATATTTGTTGTCACTTTATCAAACATCCATAGCTTTACATATACCTTAATGCCATTTGCTTCTAATAGAACCCTGAGAGCAACTTTGTTTATAGTAGGCCTTGAACCATTGACAGCAATAAAATCTAAAGAAGAATCTTGCCATAAGTATTTTGGAATAGCCCCATATTTAGCGATGTTCATATTTGCTCCAGTGTCAATTAAACAATCTTGGTTTAATAGTTCACTATTTGGATCAATGATGTTTACTGAGATAATAATTTCTTTCGGTTCTCCAGCATAAAAACATCCTTGGTTATGAGGGATTTCTTCAGGGCTGTTTTCTTCTATTGGGTCTTCAGAATAATTTATTAATTCATTAATATCCTGGGAGGCAGATTCTATTTTTGACTTTATGGCTCTAAGGATTTCAACAGGTGGCTTTTGGTACTTTACTAGACTTTTTGTACTTGGATTTCTGGGCTTAGCCTTTTGTTTTCTATTTCATTCCTGTTGCAATCTGTTCAAGACATACCGATGATAGATCTGCCATCGGCAACAGGCTTGATCTTAATCTCCTGCTCAGACTACCTAGTACAGAAACAAAGACAAGCCATTCCATTATGCTCCAAATTCAGCATGAAGAGAAGTATAGTGCAGTTTCAGTCCAATTCTTAACCACAAAAATCTGTCTTAGTCTTACTTTAAATTATTTGATTTTCTATATGTGTGTGTGTGCGCACGCGCTTCCTCAAGTGGCCAAGAATGGCCAATGGGACTGCAGAGAAGTATGCATCTAGAAAAATACATAATGGGAGTGCCTATCGCATTTCCAATACAGAGAGACCAGTGCAGTAGAACAAGAACAGCAAATAACTCTTTAGGTACAAAAGAACATGAAGCAACAGATGCAATGTCTGAAAACCCAAAGCTATGTTAATAAGCCAGTCTTGGTTGGAAAGCAATCGGTGATTGGTTCATATCTGCATTTGTTCGGTGCCCTTGAGATGGATGATGTCTAACTGGTCTCCTACCTATGGCTAGGTTACAGAATCTCTTACAACCTGGCCACCCACTCTGAATGTATGATTGTGGTTTTCAGTGTTCACCAAGTCTACAACTAATGACGTGCGAAGACATCGAGCTGACTTATCAGTTGGGCAAAGAAGTGCCCGTCTTAGTTACCTATTGCTTTATTTATTTTAAATTTGAAGAAAGAGGGTTTGATTTATGTGATCCATATTTTCCTATTCTAGATTTAGGACAAAGTGGCTTGAGCATGGCAGTTGCTAACAAAATCGTTACACTTTCAGATCTTACTGACACCCACAATATATGCCATAGGAACAGGGACTGTATGACATTAGGCAGCTCAATCAGCGAAATTATTACGCTTCCATGATAAAGGGGAAAAATACATGGTGCTAGACGGAAATAAGATAAAAAGCATCCACAAACATCGGAAAAGAACCCTGTCATGTCTGAATCTCCAAATGTTAGACTTGAAATGTTGAGAAATTTTAGGTGGGTGGAACGAAATCAAAGCATTTTTCCTATTCCCCAAATCTTAGGCTTGAAATGCAGAGAAATTTTAAGTGGGTGGAACGAAATCAAAGCATTTTTCCTATTGGGTATTAATCGCTTTAGCCTTCAGATACAGAGAACTTTTATGTGGGTACAGCAAAACGAAAACATTTATCATATTGGGTATCATTTAGTCTAGCCTTCACAGTGAAAGTTTATGTCGGTGCAACGAAATCGAGCATTTTTTCTTAATGGGTATTAGTCAATGTAGGCTTCAATTACAGAGATATTTTTATATGGGTACCTGAAATCAAACATTTTTTTTCTATTGGGTATCAATCAGTCTTACCAGTGAGGGACACTTGTTGACGCCTTCCATTGATTGGTCCGTCAAAATGAAGACAAAGGTCGAACGAAAATGCAAAAATGACGGGATGCTACTTTCAGATTCAGAAAGGATTCCATTGCTGGCTGAAATGGTATTGTTTTTCATGCCTGGTGATTTATGGACCTGTACTATATAAAACCTCCTTCCTTGCCCAAGAACCTAGACCTTATATGCCCATCTGCTGCAGCTCTAAACAGTTGTTAAAAAAATGGTCTCCTCCTGCTGTTGCTACAGTATCAGATCTGAAATTGTTTCGTATCGAAGAAACTAGCAATCCAAAAAGTGTTCAGGCATAACAATTATGATACAATTTACCAATTGGAAACATGATACTTCCTCCATATCATGCAAACAGAGAACTCTAGACCTCTACTAAAACGCATCTGTATACACTTGTTTAAGACATTTTAAGCTGAAATTGATTTGAAACAACTGCAACAGTGCCCCGTTCTGAACATTCTGACCCGGACCTAAAGTGGTGGGAATGCACGACTGCGTGGTCCAGGGAATCGACCCTAACAGGGTTTTATTCTAACATAACAGAGTACACTCTTGAAAATTGTCTGCCATTATCTCTGTTTTAATATATAAAATATGTCATTTATTAAATGGTCAACATCAAAAATATTTCATCAATTTTTGGATCTAAAAATAAAATATATTTTTATAAAAATTGTCACTTCATTCGACAGTGTTAATTTTTTCCTTGAGTAAAAACTGTCACTTCATTGGATAATGTTAATTTTTTTTTTTTTAATAGTAAAAATTGTCACTTCTATAATGTTAATTTTTTCTTTTTTGTGTAAATAAGGATATTTAAACTCTGTGAAGATTATAATTTTAATTTTAATATATTAATTAAATGAATAATTGAATAGATGTAATGAATGAAACTTTTATATATTTAAATATATAATATAATTTTAATAAATTAAAATAAAAAATAAATAAATGTAATAATATTCTCATGATTAAGAATTTAAATAGTAATGTAATCTTATTTTATTTTCAATTAATATTATAACTATGTGGACTAATGAAATCTTTGATTCTATTTAATATTTTACTTTGTCTATATTATTTATTATTAATTTTTTTAATAATCGTATAGATCTATTAATCACTTCACACAATACATGAAAAAGTGATCATACATTTTGTTTTTAATTTTATAGAATGCCAATGCCTTGCATCATATAAATAGAAATAATGTATTTACTTTATATGCTAAAAAAGATAAATATATTTATATATATCTTCACATAAACATAAGCATGTGTGCATACATATAAATATATATGGATATATGTATATACATGTGTTTAGCCATTATACGAGTGTGAATATGTTTACATCCATAAAGATAATATTAGGGGAAATACGGTGGGGGATTTATTGAGGGCTTCGAAAATAAGATCAAATGTATAATTGTGTTCTTTTTATACTTCCAAGATGGGTACATATATTGTACTCGAAATGTCATAACTCATTTGTCTAAATACAATGAATCTAAAAACCAACTATTTTAACATAAAAATCAATTTATTGAAAGTATAATAAGAATACTACTGTTATAATAGTGTTTTATCCACTTAATATAAGGTTCTTTATAACAACGACGTCATGCCCTAAGTCCCTGTAGGTTTTTGCCATATACTAGTGAGATTTGCAATTGTCAAAGGTATTCATTTGGAGATACATAGCAACCAAACCCCTGTTCAATTGGTATTCAATCAGTGGCCATTAATCACTTAGCTTTTATTATGAATTTTGCAAATACTTTTTTTTAAAATAAAAGTTTTGTTGTCTTTGCTTTTAGTCTTGTTAAATAAACTATAACATATGCTTTGATGAAAGGCATCTTATAGCAAAGATTTTGGTTTTAATCTTTAAGCATTGGGCTCTCGTTCAAACAATCATTCAAAATGTCTAGTTTGAAACAATTGAATTCTAGTTCTTAGGCCATATGCCTTTTATGTTTAAATTCAAAGGGGCTATTTAAATAATTCATGTTGTTTGACTTTAAACTTTACATTTGGAATATTCAAGCTCAAATTGTGATTTTATTGTCTTGATATGATTTAATTTACAGTTTAATAAAACTATTTATTTTCATAAAAATTCAATTGTGCTTTTAAATCATAACCTTTTTCATATGGATTAAACTGAAAAAGTAGGCATTTTAAATGAATAATTGTATGTGAGCTCAGACTGAATTGGTAATTTAATCGCATTTGATTTATGACAGTTATCTTTAAAAATTGCAACCTGATCATTTGCCAATGGTTAGGTCTAAGCTTTTATATGCATTACTCATATTTTATTTATGCCTAAATTGATTTTGAGTTTATTTGACTAACCATGGTAATGAAATGGACTCTAGCATATGTTTCGCTTTAATAAAAGTATGTAGGACTTAGTCATTTTTGGGTTACATTAATAGCTCAATGTTTTAAGGACTTGTGTGCTTTTTGAGCCATCCATGTGTCAACAAATCGATCATTGGGTACTTGGTGGGTTCTAAAATAGAGTTCAAAGTCCTCTGCGAGCCCAACCTTCTGAGATTACGACATGTGGTCACATCTCGTGGATTCAGAGCAAAGGATGGCAGTAAACACAGTTTAAAGTTCATGGATTTCTGCATTTTCATGAGTCATCCACATGGTGGATTTTCCCATACCCATAGACAAGTGGTAAAGACATGGCACATGGCAAGTATTCAAAACTTTACAAAGAATAGTGAATAGTATCCAGTGTTCAAAGCCTAAGCTTTTGATATTGAGACACATGGTCACATCTCGACCTTTCAGAACTTGAGGAGGACAGTAGATAGCAAAACACAATTGAAGACCCCTCGAGTGTTTTGAGTCATCCACGTGGCGGGCATTCAGGGATATGGAGCTTGGGATAGCAAAGCATAGGGTTGATAGTGGAAGTTTTCTCGAAGTCTCGAGATCATAACGACGAGGCCCATAAAATGTATAAAAGCAAAATTATGAAGCCTAAAATCTACCCAAACTCAAATTGTGATAGGTGTCATGATTGCCAAACTTAGAGAGGTGGAGGTTGTATCTCTACCTACCAACATGAAATTAATATTGATGCATGAACCTTGTCCAGAAACACTTTCCTCACTTGAACATGATTGATCATGATGCTAATGAAGAGAGGTGGATCGTTGGATCGCGAGAGGATTTCATCATTGATCTTATCATCCATAGGAAACTCTATAGATAGTATGTTATTTGATTGAGGATGAAATATGGTTTCAATGGTATGTACTTAGTAAGTATTAGACCTTGAAACAATTGACTGGATGGTGTGTTTGCTATTGGTGATGGTGATTTTTCTATAACTTGCAATTGTTGCATGAGAAGTTTTTGATGACAAGTTTATGCTCTCACGAGTTTCATCATGGGGTTTTTTCAAGGAAAAGTGTTAAATCTTCTTGGAAATTTCATTGTATGGATATTAGGTAAAATCTATAATGATATTTTGATTGGGACTTATATTATTTAAATAGCCGATCTTTAGTTGAAAGAGACAAATTAAATTTGATAAAGATATTTCCATATGTACATCATTTTGGATTTAGAAATAAAATATGTTGTTATTTCCACATATGTTTATGTCTTTGCCAATAAACAAAATGAGATATCAATGTTGTTTGCTCAATCCAAAAGAGCATGTTTGGATTTTTTCAAGTTTCGACACAAATATGAATGACAAAAATGACATAATCTTAGAGAACCTAGGACCAATAAGTTGGGAAAGTCATTTGGAGAAGGATACAAATAATATTGAATGGCGGATTGATTCAACTTTCAGTTCGACTCAAAATGACTATTGGGAACCAAGAAAACTTTGTGAATGGATTACAATAAATAGATATATTAATAAAAACAAAATAAAGCAACTATAAGAAGAATTAGTGCAAACAAGAGAAGATAATTTATCTTCAAGACCATAAGATTCTAAAATTTGAGAAATTGAAGAAAAATCAGTTCAAACAAGAGAATTTGATTTATCTTCAAGTTTGAAAGATTGTGGAACTAGATAAATTGAATAAAAATTGGCTCAAACACAAAAATTGTTAAAATATCCTAGGATAAAGCTATTTAAATGGATGAATATAGCCTTTAATTTTTGAATTGAAGTAAGTGAACAAGAAGAATCAGTTCGAACAAAATAATCTCATTTGTTCTCAAAGTCAGAATTTTGGAAAGGATTGTTTGATCATTTTTCAATAGATGAATAATGTACAAGTGTTGGTACTACCAAGAAACCCATTGAAAAATTCAAATTATTGAAAAGACGTCATGATGTTTTTCAATATTTCAAAGGATCAGAAAGGAATATGATAGTTGATCTATGAAAGACCAATAACATATCTTCAAAATTATTCTACAAATTATAATATTTCATCAAATCCCATAGGGAATATTAAAAGAGATGCAAATCAATTAAATTGTATTTGATTTGTGAACCAAAGTTTAACATTGATATCTTCTTGATCATATGATCAAAACAAAGAATGATTCCCATTAAACAATGATTTTCAATTGAAAAAAATACTCTGAAAATAATAGATCCATTTACTTTATAAATAACAAAGCTTAATCAGGGTTATGATAATGAAATAGACCTAGATATGGATTATCACATGAATCAATTCTATGAACTACACAAGAATATATTATTGAATCAGATCTTGAACTACAGAGATAAATTAAAAGAGATTTTTTTTTTTGTATTACTCAATATTATTGATAAAAGGAATCAATATGTAGATCAAATAATAACAAAGAATGATGGAACTAAAACTTTGGTACGACTAATATTGAATCAATATAAGATTAAAGTTGATGAACATCTTGAAAAAACATTCAAGAGTTTCTATTTGTTGAAGAATGCATTCATTAAATACTTTTATGAAAAGTATTTAATGAATACTCTTTAGGATCAGATCTTACATTGGACGATTTAGAATCCAAAACTGCATTGGATGAGTATCCTTTTTCAAAAGTGTTTCAAAACTCAGAATGGAAAAAAATGTTCAAGATATTCTATTTAGAATTGGAAAAAGGATTTTAGAGATTGTATTTAATCAAAAGGTTGAGTTGGAATTTTAAAGATCAAATTCGAACAATTTGGATAAGAAAAGATGTTTTGAACAATGTAACACAAGATGCAATTAATCGGTATTCGTCAAGTTGGAGAAAATACCAGAAATAATGGTTCTATCACTCTATTCTTTGAACTTCCAAAAATACAAATAGGAGTTTGAATATTTATGCATTGTCCATTTAGATCGAATACTTGAAAAAAGGGTTGAAACGTCTTGTGTCTGTTTCTAAACAAAATAATTTGAAAAACAGAGTGTTCGATCCAATTGAAATATATACTACTCAATATTTTGGTTGGTCTGGAATTACCAATAATTTTTTTGGTATCATTTTGGATGATAATGATAAAGATATCAAAGCAGTTAAAAAGTCAAGCAAATCTAAATCAATCCCTAATTTTTTAAAAAGATTGGAATCCTTGATTGATGAAGGAACGATAGCCTCATTGGGTTTAAATGAGATACCATTGGATCAATTGATTATTGACTTTTTCGATAATGAAAAAAATTGCATGGAATTATTTGATGACACTAATATTTTGACAATATTCAATGATCGAGACAATTGATAAAATCATTTAAAACTATCTAATCAAAACTCATTGAGAGTTGTTTTTTGCAAAGCAAATACATTTGAATTTTTAAATTATTTATATCATCCTCATTCGTATTTAAAAAAATATTAGCTTCTTACATGGAAAGGATATATAAAAAACAAGAATCTTATATATGGACAATTATTCAATCTTGTTCCCATATATAACTATATCTTTATTAGACCTATTCACTCAGAGAAAGAAACTATTTCACTCATCAAATCACAAGTAAATATATTATTAGCTAAATATTTACGTGACCAAGCATTAATCCATGACTTATACAAATCATTGAATTTACTTAATGGAATTCATTTGTTCATGGTAAAATAGTGACATTGCCCTATATATAATATGGGCAAAACTGACATCTACTATATATGTCATACGACCAACCCCTGTGGAATAGATAGGCTACCAACCGAACCCAATCTTGTACTCCCAACTACCAACCTACCAAACAACCCCAATCATGACCAACCGACCCCATAGAATAGATAGGATTTCTATCGAACCCAATACTAATAGGTGTGTTCGAACACTGATAGGTGGGATCGATTAATATAATATATAATTGGTCATATCATGGAGATTATATAGACCTATATTATGATATAATCTTGACTAGAGGTGTATGAGGATTAGTTGAAACAAGTCATTCATTTGATCAACGGGCAGTTGATGGAATTCCAAATGGAGTAAGTATTTTAATTTTTTTTGTAGGAGAGGGAATGAAATGTCTAAGAGGGGGACATATATCTTCATATATATTTGTCTTTATTTTGTATATTAATGTCTATATTAATATATTATTGTTCATTTTAATATTGAATATTTCCAGTCCATCCATATAAGGAATAAATTAATCCATTATTAGATTTATCCTTGTGTCCATAAGACAATTATATCTTTTTTATGTCGTTTAGTTCCTTGGATTTATCATTTCTTTAAGAGAATCGATATTGTAAATTAATATGATTCATTGATTTCATCAATTCATTACATCGAATAAAAATAGAGAAAAAAAGACAATTAAAAACATGTGTTTAAATGTTGAAAAAGGAAAGACAAACAATGACTGATCTGACGAAGACATCAATTCTAAATTCTATTCACGAATTGCGTTGTAATTATAAGTGCTACCATGTTCGTTCTATTTAACTTAATAAGCAATTTAGAAAGACATGTAAAGATGGTTAGTTAATTACCTGCTAACTTTAATCATAAGAGAAACGACCAGGGATAGAGAGGTCTTTGTTGCCCTTTAGCAGAGTGAGCATACTCAACTCACTCACAGATCTATAACATCATATATATTTATCAATACACATCTCGAGGGGAGGGACAATAAAGATGATTGTGTTGGTGGTGGTTGACCATCACCATTCCTTGTCCTAGAAGCTTTTCAAAAGAAACAAAGGGGGTTGCTATCATGACCTTTTATGCCTATAATATACATAGGAAAGTGTGGGTGTTGCACGAGCCTCGAATAAATATTTGCATTTAGTTTTCCAATAGTTACTTGTCATTTTCCATTAGAGCTACTGACACAAATTAACAACGTTTCGTTGCATCCACAATTTAGCATTGAATTTGACGGAATCTTCAAGTGACAATTTTGCCAAAATAGAATTTGCATCACAAATTATGTGATTAATTTTTCATCAAGAATTGCATTGTACACATTTTTTTTGCATTCAAACTAAAAATTTAAAGTTTTCTCATCAAAACTCAAACATCAAACATTTTAATTTTTTATCGTCATCAAATATTTATATATTATACAATAATGATAATTATCAAATGTAGTAGTCAAATCAAAGTTTAATATAATCATTGTTATCATTAACAATGTTTATGGGTTGTTATTCTCATTTATTTTTTGGTTGTTGTTTGTGTTTCTTGATTATCTTTTCCTTTGTTGTTTTTGTGTATGCCAAAGGAAGACCCAGGTTTCTTATTTTGCCCAGGATTGGATTCCATACCAATCAAAGATGGGTTTATCTTAATCCCAACAATGCATATGGATTGACATCATTTTCATTATAAAAAAAATAATAGAAAAAAAAATCAATATAATAAATATTAAATTTTATTCATAATGATTGTTATCATTTTTGTATTCTTCATCAATGTCATCCACACTATTGCCATAGTCGTTATCCCCTTATTTTCCTTGTAGCAATTCATTAGTTGCAAAATACATACATCATCATATATTAAAATTAGTTTCAAATTAAAAATATAGAATATTAATTGAAACATAGTAAAAATATAAATTTATTTATAAATATATGTATATATAATTTCATTCACTAGATTTGAATTGTTATGTTGAAAGTTCTCCATAAATAAACAATTCAAATAATTAATTAAACATATATCATATTGTAATTAATTATATAATATAATGTATATTAAGTTATGCCTAGTATATAAATAAAACAAATGGATATCAAGAAACAATAATAAAGTTGACAAAAATTTAAGAAGACCAAGATTACGAAAATGCGGGCTGTGCGCATGGGTGAATCCGGCTACTATTAGCCAAGCTAGGGCATCGGGCCCTTGCTTGTTTCTGATCAGGGGAGGGCTACGCAGGATACTGAGGCGGATAGAGGTGATTGGGCGCAACAGCAGAAGGAGCTTTCTACAGGAACGGAGGTGAACCAGTTGTAGGGACAATGGCTTTGCAGGGGTCGACTCAAACCAAGCATGAGAAGAGTTACAGGGAGGCTATAGGGAAGGGGCGCCAGGGGGAAAGTCAGAGAACAGAGACTAACTTGGAGGTTAACCAGATTCTAGAAATTTCTGCCACTAACACAGTGGGGGGATTAAGAATTTCCAAGGTAAATGGTTGTCTGGAACGTTGCCAGGAAAGACCAAAGCTTGTTATTCCATTTCAGTTGATTGCTGAGGATGTGGAGTATTTCTCCAAACACTCACTTTACTGTAAATTCCTGGGGCTGCAAGTTTCCCTTCCATTCTTGGAGAATTGGGCCAGACGTGTGTGGGAACTAGAGGGAGAGATGGAGGTAACGCTGCTGGCCAATAATTTCTTTATGGTCACATTTGTGTGTTTGGCTGACAGAAACAAGGTATTTGAGGGAGGTCCATACTTCTATAATCAGGTGGGGCTCTTTGTTAAGCCTTGGCATGATGGCTTCAATTCCACTGAGGAATTGCCAAATAAGGTTCTTGTATGGGTTCGGCTGCCCAGAATGCCTATTGAATGTTGCCGGGAGGATGTTCTCCAAATGATTGCTTTAATGCTTGGAAAACCAGTGGGCTCTTCCACACAAACTCTAGGTAGGAAAATCATGACCTTCGCTCGAATCTGTGTTGAAATTGATGTAAATAGGCCATCGCTAGATGCTGTTGAGCTTTGTGCGGGTTCATACTCATGGGTTCAACAGCTGGACTATGAGACGCTCCCGTTTAGATGCCGCTTATGTCATGAGTATGGGCACCTGATTAGGCGTTGTCCAAAGGCAAAAGTGAATGACCAGCAGGCTTCGACCCAAGCTCCACCGAACAACAATGCTGGTATGGATAAAGGCAAGAAGATTGGACCTAGTACTGGTAAGGATTCTGAAGGCTTTGTACAGGTCAAGTCTAAAGGCCAAAATAGAGGTCTAAAGAGATCCTTTATGGAATGATCGGAGGAGGACTCGATTAATAGATTTGGGATTTTGGAGGATTTGGGACAGCAGGAGGACTGCACAGATTTTTTTAATGGTGGGCAAGTTGTGGGAGGCTCTGGAGTAGTTGATGACATTGCCATGGAAAAGGGAACGCCTCCTGAGGATGATGTCCTTCCTATGATTTTGGAAGAACAAAATGGGGAACAACAGATTATTGTATCAAATACTGATATGGGCACAGAATTTGAAGCCGTAACTCCTCCGGTACAAGTTGAAGCGCCTGAGTTGGAGAAGAAAGGCAAGGCCTCTTCTCACTTAGGAATTTTGCAGAAGGAAGGGAAGAAACCAGCTTCAGAAAAAAATATTAAATTGGGGAGAAGAAAAGATACAGAGAGGATAAAAATGATTGGGAAAAATCTGGTTGAGTCAGGTGCAGTCAAGACCTTGGACTCCCATTTCTTGCCTCCTTCTAAATGATTGTTATATCATGGAATGTGAGGGGCTTAAACAGCGGCCCTAGACAAAAAGCTGTTCAGGAGTTGATTAGGATTCAGTGTCCAGATATTCTTTGTTGGGAGAAGGGGGTGGAGGTAAATCCAAGAACAAACACACCTGTTCTAATTCCACCCGTTAGGATCTTGCTCCTCAGAAAGAGCACAGTATGATTACCAAATATAAGCAATTGAATATGCGGAAGTAACCAGAAACACAAGTAACTAGAATTCACCAATAGCACAGAATATGAGAGACAATACACTATCTTGTATTAACACTATACAGAAAAGAATACATCAAAGAGCCGCCACACTCTTTCACCTTACAGAGATTCGCCACACCTCAAGTGTACAGTAATTCTTCTCACACACACTCTCCTACACAAAAAACGGTTCCAACAACCAACTCACACACAGAATTGGTGTTCACCTCACCAACCAGTCAGTAATAACCCTGCCGGTACACCAAGCACTCTATAGCACTTCAAGCTGATCTCTCATGAACCTGCAACCTGCAATTCAAAGACCAAACTTACATGTAGATCCCCAATGAGCTTGCAACAACCTGCAACTCACAGATCTTACAACTAGAAGGAACTCTTCCTTTCTATCTCATGCCTTAAACAATACATGCCAATGGGTCTATAAATAGATCCCTAACTCAAACAATAACTTAGACTCTTAATTTAGACAATTATCCTCGCAGCCCAAGACTCTGGGTGGTCTTAACATGCAAACTCATCGTTCACTTAACTAACTGTCCGTGAAACGAACACTTCGGGAACACACAGGCGATCGACGTCGGTCCCTGCTAGTCTGGTTCTGCCGACGTCGGCCGACTTCCTGCCGTCGCCGGTGGCCTTCTGCACTGGTCTCTGCCGACGTCGGTCCTGCTGCCGACGCCGATTCTTGTAGAACTCAGCAACCATCTGTTCCTCAGTTTGCAAAGGTTGAAGCTTTTAGCTCCACAACCTAACAATCTCCCACTTGGAGATAAACATCTGCAACCTGTATCTGTACCTGTACACCGTCTAGTTTGTTCTCTTGGCTTTGTATCCCTCCTCAAGATCACTCTTGAAGACCAACCACCACAAAATCCGTGGTGCAAAATCTGTCATCCAAATTACCTACCACATCTGCATCTACAACCATGTAGAAAAGAACTTGACCTTGCATAGCATGTGCACCTGCTGCTGGTCCCACTGAACTGCCCTTCAGTATTACTCTCCCGGATTGACTCCAAACTTGTGACAACTCCCACTGCTTGGGAAAACTCAGGTTTAGTACATACCATGCACTCAACCTCATTATGTGAATCAAGACACCTGTTCTATGAACTGTCTAACCATCGGTGTGCTAACCGGCTTCACACAATCATCCTGAAACAAAGTCAACAAGACCTCCATGTCTCTAGATCACACTCATGCCAAAGAATCTTGCTGCTACCAGATTCTCCATAACAAACACCTGAACTAGCTTTACCTTTAGTTCAGCAATACCTGTATATGTAACCCTGCAACAAGCACATCATACAGAAAATAGGATAATGTAGCTAATATTATCCAACCTGGTAAAGAGAAACACAATGATCAAACCTCCATTGCCCTGCACCTAATACAAGATCATATAACCTGATCTTTCATCTCACGTATCCATTTCCGCTCTTCTTCATCCTCAACATCCATTCGTCTCTCAGTGCTTACTTCCAGCTGGCAACTCTACCCAAAACACCTGTTTGATTCTCCTCTAAGGAATCACATCCTCATCCATGCCAAGCTCCCACTGTTACCTGGATCTACCTGTTCTGCTTCTTCAATAACTTCCTGGTCCTATACCATAAGTGAGCAACAAGTAGTGTAAAGAAGGGAAATGACGAATTTAAGAACTTACTTACACCTTCAGTCCTCCATATGGGCGCTTGAGACTCCATGACAACTAGCTGTCCACCCAAAATTCGTCTCAGTAACCGATGCCGGTCACATCTCAATCTACAACCGACCGATGTCGATTCCCTGCGACTGCCTTCCTGCCGACGTCGGTTTTCCATGGCCGACGCCGGTCTCTTTTCTGCCCCGAGTCACCGACGTCGGGCTGAACATAGCCGACGTCGGTCCCTGTCTGGACACCGACGCCGATTTTCCTGCCGACGTCGGTCTCTGTGTTTTTCTTGTGAGACCTGACTTTTTCTCGCGAGCTCTTTTTGGATCAAAACCTTGTCCAAATCACCCTTGCTCTGCTCAGAATTCCTCTGCACCTTATGCTGAACTCTGTCCGTCACTTTCTCCTTGAAAACCAAGGCTTTCCCATTCTTGTCACTAACATCGAATTCCTCAAGAAACCTTACCTTCTTCTTCTGCATACAGAAACCACGATCCATGCCTTCCAAATCCGAAAGCATATTCTTTGACTCAAGAACCAGCATCTCCTTCTTATCTATGTGACCAAGCCTATCAAGCCACATCTCTGAATCTACAGCTGAAGTAGATAACCCAGAAAGAGAATCAGTAAAACAAGTAGATAGATAAAGCGTACCTACTTTCTTACCTCTAGCTATAACAAGTGTACCCTTAGTAACCTTCCAAGAGTCCGCTGTGAGAGTTACTGTGCAACCCTCTTCACCCAAACTTCTAACAGAAATCAGATTTCGCTTCAGAACTGGGACATGCATGACCTCTTTTAACACCCATGTGTCACCTGTCTGCAATTTCAGCTTCACTTTCCCTTTGCCAACAATCTGACAAGGCTTACCATCCCCTACACAAATTTCTCCAAAGTCTCCCTGGACATACTCATGAAAAAATTCCCTATGTGAGGATGCATGAAAAGAGGCACCTGAATCTAATACCCAAGATTCTACTTTATCCAAAGAACATACTAGAGCATCCTGTGCAACGTAACCTACAACATCTGCTTCTTCTACATGTCCTTC
Source organism: Torreya grandis (assembly GCA_037957365.1). NCBI lineage: Eukaryota > Viridiplantae > Streptophyta > Pinopsida > Cupressales > Taxaceae > Torreya > Torreya grandis. The sequence goes on from JARHVA010000193.1 coordinate 4,126,916, forward strand.
ATGCTGATCTTCACCCGATCTGCAATCTCTCTTTAAGTGCCCTTGCTTTCCACATTTCCAGCAGGTTATTCTGCCATACTTGGACTTGGATCTTTTGCCTATCTTCGACCTTGATCTCCCACGCTCTGTCTTCTCTCTTGGCCTTCCTCTTCCTTCAACACTCAAAGCATCTCCAGATGATTCACCTGTGCTTTTCTTGCGTATCTCTTCATTCAAGATCACACTCACAACATCATCTACTTTTAAGACTTTTGAAGGAGACACAGTATTAAAAACTGCCATTACCAAACCTTCCCAACTTTCAGGTAATGAACACAAAATTAAGAGAGCTCTAAGTTCATCATCAAATACAATATTCACTGAACTTAACTGGTTTACCAAACCATGGAAATCACTAAGATGGCTATGAACAGATCCACCTTCCAACATTTGCAAATTAAATAAACGCTTCATAAGAAATACCTTATTAGAAGCCGAGGGTTTTTCATACAAATTTGCCAAAGATTTCATCAACTCCACCGTTGTCTTACACTGTGATAAGCTGGAAATCACAGATGAATCAAGACTCAATCTAACAGATCCCAGAGCCTTCCGATCAAGAACCTCCCATTCTTCATCTTTCATATCCAAGGGTTTGCTAGCAACCCCACCCAACGGTAAGTACAAATCTTTCTGATACAGATAGTCCTCAATCTGCATCCTCCATAATTGGTAGTTCTTGCCATTAAATTTTTCTATTCGTAGTTGACTGTTTTCTGCCATTGCTCAACTCCCACTCAAACAGAAGCCCTGTGAGTAACCTGTAATCAAAACACACTACCCAGATCTACACCAATCTGTTAGTATTCCAACCAAAAGCTCTGATACCACTTGTTGGTGGTATCAAGCTATGAGCCAACAACCTTGCTCTGATACCACTTGTTGGGAGAAGGGGGTGGAGGTAAATCCAAGAACAAACACACCTGTTCTAATTCCACCCGTTAGGATCTTGCTCCTCAGAAAGAGCACAGTATGATTACCAAATATAAGCAATTGAATATGCGAAAGTAACCAGAAACACAAGTAACTAGAATTCACCAATAGCACAGAATATGAGAGACAATACACTATCTTGTATTAACACTATACAGAAAAGAATACATCAAAGAGCCGCCACACTCTTTCACCTTACAGAGATTCGCTACACCTCAAGTGTACAGTAATTCTTCTCACACACACTCTCCTACACAAAAAACGGTCCCAACAACCAACTCACACACAGAATTGGTGTTCACCTCACCAACCAGTCAGTAATAACCCTGCCGGTACACCAAGCACTCTATAGCACTTCAAGCTGATCTCTCATGAACCTGCAACCTGCAATTCAAAGACCAAACTTACATGTAGATCCCCAATGAACTTGCAACAACCTGCAACTCACAGATCTTACAACTAGAAGGAACTCTTCCTTTCTATCTCATGCCTTAAACAATACATGCCAATGGGTCTATAAATAGATCCCTGACTCAAACAATAACTTAGACTCTTAATTTAGACAATTATCCTCGCAGCCCAAGACTTTGGGTGGTCTTAACATGCAAACTCATCGTTCACTTAACTAACTGTCCGTGAAACGAACACTTCGGGAACACACAGGCGACCGACGTCGGTCCCTGCTAGTCTGGTTCTGTCGACGTCGGCCGACTTCCTGCCGTCGCCGGTGGCCTTCTGCACTGGTCTCTGCCGACGTCGGTCCTGCTGCCGACGCCGGTTCCTGTAGAACTCAGCAACCATCTGTTCCTCAGTTTGCAAAGGTTGAAGCTTTTAGCTCCACAACCTAACATTCTTTTTCTACAGGAAACTAAGGTGTCAGTGGATTTTATGATGAGTCTGGCCCCCAGGGTTTGGAAGCATGGATCTTGTCAATGCGTCGGGGCACAAGGATCGTCGAGAGGCGTGGCTTGTCTTTGGAATCCACGCAAGGTCCAGCCGGTGTCATGGATAGCCTTCAGGGCCTCTCTTTCTTTGGTATCTTTATGCAGTGAATTCGGAGAGTACATTCTCCTGTCCAATGTCTATGCACCCACTGATTTTCAAGGTAAGCAACAGGGTTGGAACAATATCCAGTTAGTCAGAAGGGGTTTTCCTTTTTTGCCATGGATTATGGCCGGTGATTTCAATGCTTTAATGGACCTAACTAAAAAAATGGGAGGTAATGCTAGATTGGAACCTTGTTCCTATCTGCTTCGAGACAAGGTTCTGGAACACAACCTGGTGGATATCAAGCCTTGCAATGGGCGGTACACCTGAAATAATAGGAGGGTGGGGGACAACTTTATTGCGGAGCGTATTGACAGATTCTTGACTTCTTGCTATTGGATGGGCGACTTATGGTCATTGAATTTCGAAATCTTGGATTGGAGATGTTCCGATCATTGGCCTATTAAGCTTCACATTTCTTCTAATTGTTGGCAGAAGAAACCGACTTTCAAATTTCAACTAATGTGGCTCAGAGATCAATCTTTATATGACCGAGTTGCTAATTGGTGGAGAAGTGGGAGACCGGTGACTGGGACAGTGATGTATACTTTTGCTAAGCTCCTCCAGTATGTGAAATATCAGCTTAAAAAGTGGAATGTATTGAGCTTCGAGAACATTTTTCGAGAGAAGAAAGAAGCGCATGAAGAGTTAAACTTGATTACCAGACTAATTAGGGAGGAGGGGTTGTCGGAATCCTTGTTGAGAGATGAAGCAAGGGCTGTCAAGAGGGTGGAAGAATGGGCGCTGAGAGAGGAGGTGTTTTGGAAGTAGAAAGCCCGAATTGAGTGGTTGCAGGAGGGAGACAGGAACACGGCCTTCTTCTTCAACTCGGTTAGAGCTAGACAGCATAGCAATAGAATAAGGACTTTGGTTTCGGGCAACGGGGTGACTCTATCGTCCACGAGAGCCATGTGTGATGAAGTTGTCCAGTACTTTACTTCTATGTTCAGCGAAGATAGTTCGGAGAGTATTGTTGCTGAAGAGCAGATTCTAGCATGTATTCCCAAATTGGTTTCTGGGGAGATGATGGAACAGCTGATGCGCCCTATCAACCTTGAAGAGCTCAAAAAGATTGTCTTCACAATGAAAAACGGTAAGGCTCCAGGCCCAGATGGTTTTTCAATTGAATTTTTTCAAGAATTTTGGGAAATCATCAAATTTGATCTTTTCGTTGTGGCTCAAGAGTCTCAAATCAATAAACAAATGCTTCGTGCCTTGAACTCGACCTTCTTGGCGCTCATTCCCAAGAAGGAGGATGCTAATCACCTTGGTCAATTCAGGCCGATCTCTCTCTGTAATGTTGTCTATAAGATAATCTCTAAATTGATTGCTGAGAGATTGAAAAAGTGGTTGGAGGCGTTGATCTCGGAGGAGCAAAGCGGATTTGTGGAGGGACGTCAGATTCTTGACGGAATTGTGATAGCTACTGAGGCTATTCATTCCATGTCCCAATCCAAGGAGAAGGCAATGTTTATGAAGCTAGACATGTCTAAGGCATATGATAGGGTACGGTGGTCCTTTCTGCAGAAGATTTTGGCTGCCTTTGGTTTCGGAGAGGAGTGGATCAGATGGGTTATGAGTTGTGTGAACTCGATCTCATTCTCTGTTTTGGTGAATGGGGAGCACTCGCAGCTCTTTGGCGCTTTGCGGGGATTGCAGCAAGGGGATCCATTATCTCCATATCTGTTCCTTCTTGCTGAAGGTCTTGGAAGGCTGATCAGAAATAAGACATGAGAAGGGGTTATTCAGGGATGGAGGTGGGGTGGCAACCTTCCTACTCTTTCTCACCTTCAATTTGTAGATGATGTGGCTTTGATGGGGTTGGCCAACATGAGGGAGGCTGCCAACATCCGCAGTAGTCTGGATGCCTACTTCGCTGCCACGGGGCAGGTGATTAACGAAGATAAATCATCTATTTTTTTCTTCAACACTCCGCCCCCTATTCAGCGAAGGGTGGCTGACACCCTTCGTTTCCAAATTGGTCGACTTCCGGTTCTATATCTTGGCATTCCGATATCTGTTGGGCGACAGTCTAAGGACTCGTGGCAAGGAATTCTAGACAGCTTCAGGGCCAAAGTGAACCACTGGTCCAACCGATGGATGTCCTTTGCGGGGCGCGTCCAGCTGATTCAGTCGGTGGTGCAAGCGCTGCCTATATACAGGTGTATGCTCCAGGTGGCGCCAGTGGGCTTTGTTCAGGATCTTGATTCCTTGGCGAAACAATTCTTATGGTCCGGCAACTTATCCTCGACGAAATGGACCTTGATTCGCTGGGAGGTTGTCTGCAGTCCTAAGAGGCTAAGTGGTTTGGGTTTGAGGCAGTCTTTTTTGGCTGGTACAGCTTTGGCCGCCAAGTTATATTGGAGATGGTGTATAGAGCAGAATAGCAATTGGGCAAGGGTCGTGGCTTTTAAGTATTGTGTTGGGATTCCTCCGAGTGATATCCCTAAAGTCTGCTTGTCGAGTAGTGGATCGGTTATCTGGAATACTCTCAAGAAAGGCGCTGCCTTAATTAAGAGAGCCCTGTTCTGGATTTGTAGGGGGGAGATTAAGCGCAATTCTGGTATGATTCATGGGATGGTTTTCCATCCCTGGTGGTTCAATACCCACATCTCGAGGGCCTGGCACGATGCTTTAATGAGGCTGGTTGGGTCAAGGTGGGCGACTACAAATCCTTCCTGCTTCAGGATCATTTGACGGTGGCGCGGTGGAAGGAGCAGGTTGATTCGCCGATTATGGATATGAGGGAGGAATGCGCTGAGCTTCAGGGGATCTTGGCTGACCAGTTTTGTTGCGCTCTTAGGGGAAATGATTTGTTGGCTTGGTCGCCTCATCCCAAAGGGAAGTACACAATTGCTGCCAGTTACTAGGAGCTGATTACGCAGAGATGGGGCGATGGAGGGGAAGTGTTGTGGTGGAAAAGAGTGTGGAACAACATTTCTTGGCCGAAGTGCAAATTTTTTATTTGGACTTTGACATGGAACCACTGTTTGACATGGAAGAATATCAGACGGCGTGGTTTTGCTAGTCCTTCTAGGTGCATCCTGTGTCACACTTGTTTTTCGGCTGCCCCTTCACACTTTGACTGTGGCACACTTGGTGGGGCACCTGGAGATGTCAATGCCTGCATGCCTCTTCATTAGTCGAATTCTGGGATAGATTGAGCAGGCCGCCTCATACTGCGCATTTCTTCAGGGGGTGTGGTATGCAGGTCCCATTTTTTTGATGTGGCAGGTTTGGCTGGAGCGAAACCACCGAATTTTTTCGAGGAAAAGGTTGGCGATCCACCATGTGTGGACTAGGATTACTGGCATGATTCAGGAAACTGTGGAAGCTAAGAGCAAAATTGCTCTACCTCTAGCGCAGGGAGATGTTGATTTGGTGAAGAGGCTTGGCATTCTAGCAATTTCTCCGGCTGCTGCTAGTGTTAGGCGTGGTCGTGGGAGGAGGAATAAAATACAGAGGAATGGGAAATCCAGAAGGTTCCCTGAAACTCAACACGGATGGGTCGGCCAGAGGTTATCCAGGCCCGGCGGGGATTGGAGGGATTGGCAGGGATCACTCGGGTGCTGTGGTTTTTATTTTATCCGTCCACATGGGAGAACAGACGGTGAATATGATGGAGGGAGTCGCTATTCTGTATACTTTGAGGAGGGCCTATGAGCTTGGCTGGCATAAGGTGGAGTGCGAAGCTGGCTCGCAAATTTTGATAAATTTGATTCGGGAGAGGAAATTCGATGATGTTAACTGGCAACTATCTTTGGTGGTGTAGCAAATTCTTTAGATCATTATGCTTATGGATTCCGTTTCCTTTTCTCACATTCCGAGGGAGTGGAACGGCGCCACTGACTGTTTGGCCAAATGGGCTTCGGTGAATGTTGGTGGACGCAGGGTGGATGATAGGGCGTTGTTGCCGAAGGAGGTGAGTAGGGTCTTTGATAGACTTCTTAGGGAGGATGGTGATGTTGTAGGTTAGTGTTGGTGCCTAGTGTTTTTTTAATCGTTTTACGTGGTTTGCTGAGCCTCTAGCCCTTGGTTGTATTTTATTTTTCCGGCTATTAATAAAGTTTTTACCCCTTTTATTAAAAAAAAATAATAAAGTTGACAAACCTATGTCTAAAGTCTAAATCAATTTCTTTGCTTAAAACTTAAATGAGATAATTTATCATAATAATAATTTTAATTAATTATAATAATAATTTTAAAGTATATAAGAAAACACTTCAAAAATTATAATATTCGTGATATGACTAATACCAATTTTTTTACTTATATGCTTTCTATCACATCAATGTTTATCATTAGTGCTTCCCAATCTTCATTCAACGACACTTGTATGTAATCGTCTAGTGACTTGACTTCGAAGGTTATTTGTTAGACACGAAAAAATTATGAATTACAAAAAAGTACAAATAAACAAAAAAGATTGTAAACTTTTAAACAATTGCTAGTAAAAACAATTGCATAAGCCATTGTGACATATTTGCATAGCCATTTTGTCTTTCAATTGTATGAAATAAAATATCTTAGCTCGTGTCACCTAAAGTGAGACTAATTCAAGGTGTTTTTAAGGATTGGAAAAAATTATATACCATATAAGGGTAAGCGAATTCTCAAGCCATTGTCAAACATATTATACACGAATATTTATTAGTTTCCAATAGAGAGCTTATGAATTTGGAGAATGTTTGATAATTAAAAAATTATGCGAAAATGATAATTAAGGTAAAAATATTTTAAATGCATCTAATTCCAATATGATGGGAGATAGTTCTTATCTTAGAATTTCCTCACATCTAATTCCAATATGATGGGAGATAGTTCTTATCTTAGAATTTCCTCATACCACATCGATTAGTAATTATATTACCATCTTCGTCAATTTCCCATTAACTTATGACAAATGCCATCAATCTAGATACACCACTTTCAAGCATGAAATAAATTTCTAAATTTTTAAAAAAAAAAATGTTTCCAAACTCTAACATATGACAAAAATAATATGTTTTTCTAATTGAAATATCCAACAAAAAAAAGGGAAAAAAAACTATTAAATGACAATCAAATAGATGTTAAACTTAAAAGTTAAAATTGATATTTGGCATCATTTAACCTTCACTAATATAAGTGATGTAAGACTTTTACAAAAAGGTTTTCAGACTCTAGCGTACCCTATTACTGTCGATGAACCACTAGGTACGAGAAGTATGTACAAGGAGGAACCCTTCAACTAGTTTTTAGTATTTATGTATAATGAAATAGTAATTTTTGGTTGTAATAAACTATGGACCTTTGCAATGATCTAAAAAAAGTTGAGCGACATAATATAAGATTTCAAAGGCTTCAATGATTGGCAGGGATATGTCAAAGAGATAGTTAAGCTAAAAAACCTACTTGTCTAGTAGAGTAATGAAATTTCAACTTTTCTTACTTCCAAATTTTGATAATTAATTTCTAAATTCATTACGCAACGATCAATTTATATTCTTCATTAAAACTGTGACACTCGTTACAAATATGTCTCAAACAACTTAAAATGTAAAATGCCTTAAAGACTTTGTACCAACCAAAGCACATATTGAGAAAGAACCATTAACAATATTCAAGGATTTCACATGTTTGAAATGTGCTATTTAAAGCATTGAAAAGTGGGGTCTATATTAATCTCTATAGCCTACATCAAAATCAGGTTTTACAATCACTGGTTGCCCCCAAATGGATTCGCGGAAATCTGCAAAGATATTTAAAGAAAGACCACCTCAATTCATCTTCCCTTTGAAAGTAAGCTAAATAATGGAACCAACAAACGAGTCCCAGCTTTTGTAAACAAAAGAGCATTGATATCATAGTTTTTTCATGTCTTTATAGAAGGTAAGAGTACATATTCAATATAATGGGGACATCACCAAAAACGTAAGTACAGAATTGTTATATGTAACTATTATTGGACTCATCCTTTTGTATGCAAATTCATTGATGCAATCCTTACACTTAATAACTACATACGGTTTCAATTCAAGTTGTCAAGTATACATTTAATATAAATTAAATTAGTTTAATCCTATCAATGTAGGAGGATGCTAAAGAAGTAGTTCTAGTGGGACTCCAAGGATTAGCTGAACTTTTAAGATACACAACTCTTAACAAAGCAAATGATGGCTTATTAGTTTACACAAAATATAAAAGATTCATCTTGCCCAGATGCATGAAATTATAACCTCAAATAATCTCAAAATGCAAAGATTGAAAATATCATTTACAATATTTTCACAATAATCATACAAAAGTGCAAATATACCAAACCAGGGAATAGAAGCTAGTGAAAAGAAAATATGCAAAAATAATTAGGTCATAAATTAAGCAAATACATGGAATAAGGTTTTCTTCACCAATTCCTACTACATTATGAGGATAACGCTTATCCAAATGATGTGTTTTGAGAAATGCTAATGCAGGTCATTGTTGTTCACAACAATGCTTACCAATTATTGAGGATGCAAGACACAATTATTTAACACAAAAAAATGTGTTTTAAGTTTTTAACCTACATCCCTACAAACGACAACTGTACGAGTTCAATTCCTCCCAATTGTGGATAAACCATGTGCTTCGAGTTGCTTCACTCTAGCTTCAACTACATTCTAGTTTCGACCTCTGAATCCGACTAGTGTTGTAAATAAAGAGTATTATTTTGTTTTTTTATAGAAAAAATTTAGCAAATATGCAAATTTTGAACGTGAGGCAAACAAGAGATACAAGTCATCCCCAACAAACGTCTCAGGGCACAGGAGAAGTCTCTATACCTGTCTCCCGTACCCAAGACATGTCCCAGCACCCAAAACACGTCCCAATACCCAAGATGTGTCCCAAAAGTTGGGGAAGCATCTCATGCGTCTCCCTGCAACATTGAAGGGGGATCATAATAATTTTTGTTCTTCCAAAATATTATTAGATTATGGCAATAGATTTATACTATATACTATCTATCACCTCAAACAGAGAGCAAAATTGTAAGGCCCTATCTTACTCAGCCTAAAATAAAATATATATTTAAAAATAAATAAAACATAATTGCAGAGCACCAATAAGACACTGAACATACAAATATAACTTTATACACGCAATGAATTGGTTATTTTGAAAACTCACCCCTTTCCAAGGTGTTTTGTCCATGACAAGACAACAACAACCCATCACTTCAACTGTTTGGTGAATGTAACTCATATATGACGAGACTCTACACATCTCAAGCTCTCCGGCACCAAAGCCTCATTGATAGCCTCCTTAGAATCAGTCATACAAAACCATTCTTGCAGATTGTGTTGGAGTAAAATGGTCCAAAATATGACCATCAAAGTATAAAGATGCACAAACCCAACATTTTCCCTTTGTAAATTTTGAATGATCTTATAAAAAGAGCCTCCTCTCAAGTGTATTTTTTACAGCATGTTTACAGGCCTCTTTACCGAGCACAACGCCCTCTCCTTCTCCCTTTCTCTTGCCCCAATCAAAGATCTTGTGCTTTCAGTCATTGGATGCATATTGCAAATCAGATAGGGCCAATTTAACAAAATAACATTACCATGTGCCCTCCATGCCGAAGAACTTGTTAAAACTTTGCTCAGTGAAATAGTGTGATATCTCAATACAAATGGCCAACCTTAAATTTGGTACATTTGAACATCATATGGAAGTTTCAACTTTAAATTTAAAGTCTATTTAACCATCATGTAAATAATCTTTCTTCTTGTTTGGGGAAAAAGAAGATGAAGTGGTGCAGCCAGATTGAGACCATTTGTCACCAGCCAATGGATTACCAATTGTTAATCAGTGTGGAATGTCACAAATCCAAGATAGATGCAGCTAGATTGAGGCCATTTGTCACCAGCCAATAGATAACTGAGTTGTTAATCAATATGGTATATCACAAATCCAGGATAGATGCAGTTAGATTGAGGCCGTCTATAACCAGCCAGTGGGTAACTAAGTTGTTGATCAGTCTGGTATGTCACAAATCAAAGATAGATGCATTTAAATTAATAACTCTGTGTTTTCCACATAGATATATTTAACATGTCTGTTCCAGGAAAGAGGTCTATATTAGGAAAGAGGAGTGTTAGATGTATGAAGAGCTAAAAAAACACATCAAAAAAAACTTATTGTAGATATATTTAACATGTCTGTACTAGGAAAGAGGACAGTGTTAGACGTATGAAGAGCTAAAAAACACAGCATAAACAACTTAATATAATATAGACACATTTGACAGGGGTAACATCTACGGTTTAAAAAGCTAAATAAAGTAGTTACAAAATAACTGATTTTTTGAGTCCATAAAATTAAAAATGTGATTTCTGAGAATCAACTTTGTACAATTATTTGGTCAACACCCATGATTCATCATCAGGATAAAACATGCTGAGAACTACAGACTAGATTCAAAACTAGATTCATTATATAGAAAAAGCATTATATTTTGAGGCGCTGCAAACAGTCCTCAAACGGTAAGAAAGTTTAATGTCAAAGACCATTACAAAGACGTTGCAAACCAGTTTGGTATCAATCAAATCAAGGCAAAGTTGCTCAATAGCCAGAACTATAAACTAGGTTCAGAAAGAGAACAATCACCATAAACCGTATGATTACAGATTGGGTTTAAACTTCAAACGCAGTAGCTGATAGTTATAATTCTCGTTCAAAAATCCCATGTAACATTAATCCGAACATTCATAATAATTCATACACTTCTCATTCATAAAAATAAAATAAACAGCAAAATAGTGTCACAAGCTAATCCACCCATAGCCCAAATCCGAGGATGTCATTATATGAAAACATGATCACCTCAGTCTTCTTGCTTCTCTTTCAGATTCCAGAAGAGTGAGGATGTCACCTTCTCTGACAGGTCCTTTTACATTCCTCATAATGAGACGATTCTGGTCATCTAAAAACTTCACTCGAACCTGTGTAACTTGACCTCTTGATCCTGTACGGCCAATAACTTTGACCACAACCGCCAGCTTTACCCCTGCATCCATAATTTCCTGCCAAGGCATTTAGGAAAGATTTTTAGCTAGTACAAGTATGTTTCAGTAAATGGGCAACGGTAAAATCAAGTTAATGTTGCCACCAATATTGAAAAAAATCAATGAAGGCTTTGCATTGGAATATAAAATTCATTTTTGCAGCAAATTTTTCTTTTGGGACCTGTTCCTCCAATGTGCATTAAAACAATTCAAGGGTTTGAAGGTCCACAACTAGGGTTTCCCTCCCCTCAATATTTAAAAACCCGAAACTCCAAATGAGCCTATGCAAATAGGTATTGAAAATGCAACGAAAATAATTTCAACAGAATTTTGGAATGGGAGACATGGGGTTCAAGAATCTAAGATACAATTGACCCTCTTCTCTTACAGATAAATCGTAACCCCTAAACCCCAAACCTATGCTTAAAACTTAAAGATTTACTATGGTCAGATATTATGTAATGTTGCCAAGTAAATAATACAGAAAGCAACAAGGTTAACGGCTAGCAAGAAAACAATGTGTTGACAGAAACCACAGGGTAAACCCTGAAAACAAACCTGGAAGTGTAGCCTGGAAGAACCAGAGAAAGACCCAAGTATATATGTAATCAACAAGCCGATGCCACCGCACGGGAGGATTGATGGGTCTGCTGTAATTTGTTGCTCAATAAAATTTTCACCCGAGACTAGGGATGAAAGAGGCTGGGTAGCGATGATTAGGGTTTTTGAAGGGAAACCCTAATTCACCAAATTAATCTAAACCGTCCCTTCAATCAAGATTCATGGCGAAATACGTGTAAAAAACTGTGTTGACGACCTTTCAATTCGAGGCAAAATTTTAGGAGGAATTTTGGAATGCAAATAGCATTTATAAATTCGGGGCATTTTACTTATTTTAGGCCATAATTATTACTTTTTAACATAAGAACAATAGCATTACCGGAGTCCATTTCAACGTGCTAAAATATTTTTGGTTGTAATTGTGTTAAAGCTTTTCCATTAACGTTTCAGGTCACACTCAGAACCATTATCAGGTTGAGAAAATAATGAATGGAGAATTGCAGACAAGGGTTTAAATAAAAGAAATCAAAATTAGAAAAAAAAAAAAATAAGATAAAAATAAAATAAAAAGAAAAAGAAAGAATTGTAAGAAATAAAAAGTAAATATACAAAGGGAGCACTAACCACAAGGTATTTAAAAGTATTAAAATAATAAAAGAAGAAAGTTGAAAACATTAACATAAGAGATAACTCAATGGAATTATCATGAAAAATAAAGACAAAATGAAGAAACACTCACGGAGGTCAAGCCTATAAAGTCGTAAAGCTTGTGGAAAAAAAAATAAAAATAGAAGGATGGACAAATAAAAGTAAAAGAACCTACCAACATTAGAACAAGGGGAGAGAGAAAACAGGGGAGCAAGTTATGACAACAGGGGAGGAGAGATACGGGTCCCCACCCTAGACTTAGAAAAAAGGTTGCAGGAAGGGGAATAAATTAAACAAAACCGAAAAAAGGGACACCACAAAGACCAGGGGCAAAGATGTCATCTAGCGTTTTTTGGAAAGGTAAACCAAAGGTTTCTGGGAATGGTTCAAACCTAGGCCCACATCTCTATTCAAGTGGTCCTCGTGTTTACAAATCTCTACTGCTTCTCTTAACCGACGTTTGGAGAAGTGAACATTCAGTTAACACTAAGCATCATGTTTGCATCGAAGACACCAAAGTCTTGGTCGTGGAAGATCACTTCTCCAAACGTCGTCTAAGAGAGGCAGTAGAGTTTTGTAAACACGAATACAACTTGAATAGAAACGTGGGCCTAGGTTCGAACCATTTCTAGAAACCTTTGGTTTACCTTTCCAAAAAACGCTATATGACATCTTTGCCCCTGGGCCTTGCGGTGTTCCTTTTTTTTGGTTGTGTCTAATTTTAGTCCCCTTCCTGCAACCTTTTTTCTAAGTCTAAAGTGGGGACCCATAACTCTCCGCGCCCCTATTTTCTTTCTCCCCTTGTTCTATGTTGGTAGGTTATTTTACTTTTATTTGTCCATCCTTCTGTTTTTTGTTTTTTTTTCCTCCACAGGGTTTGTGACTTTACAGGGTTGACCTTCCTGAGTGTTTCTTCATTTTGTCTTTAATTTTTAGGGTAATTCCCTTGGGTTATCTCTTATTTTAATGTTTTCAACTTTCTTCTTTTATTATTTTAATACTTTTAAATACCTTGTGGTTTAGTCCTCCCTTTGTATCTTTACCTTTTCATTTCTTACAGTTTCTTTATTTTTATTTTTATTTTATTTTTATCTTATTTTATTTTTTGTCTAAGCTTGACTTCTTTTATTTAAACACTTCTCTGCAATTCTCCATTCATTCTTTTTTCATCCTGATGATGGTTCACAGAGTGTGCCCTGAAACGTTGATCTAAAAGCTCTAACACAGTTACAACCAAAAATATTTTAGCTCACTTTTTAACATTGTATAGTATGCATTTAGGTGAAATATTAAAAACCTATTTTATGTTAAAAAATTGTTCGACTTAAAAAATTGTCCCTAAATTTTGTCAATCTACTATATTTCATCCCTAAAAACACTAGGGCCATGAACTCAGTTATGGCTTCAGCATTCTGAAATATATCTATTTGTCTTTATATTGTTTAAGCATTTATTAGTGCAAAGCAGGTGAAGAGTACCAAATAGTCAACCAAAAGTTATGAAAAAGCACTATTGTATATATATTCAGAAAACCTATATTTATTGTAAATGATATGGAAGAAGTATTACACTAATTCTTGCTTCCTCTGCTATTCTTAGATGTACATATTTATTATCTTTCATTCTTGCATAGCAATCAAATGAAAATTAAGGGTTGATAATTAGTGATACAATGAGCGCACTCTTGATACGACAGTGAACGTTAATTCTTGACGATCAATATTATCAATATTTATTGTTGCTTTATTGAGAGTCATTCCTTGCACTCTATGTATTGTTAGAGCCCATGCCATTTTGATATGCATTTGGTGGTGACTATTAGTGTAGATTTTTATTTTTCCCTATTTATTAATTAGGGAAATTTGTATTTCTTGTGCATACATGGAGTTTTCTTACATTTGTGGGATAGGCTAGCTTATGTGGAGGTGTGTGTCATAGATGTGTCATAGGTGTCATAAGAATGTCATAAGTAACTCCCTTGATGGGAGTTACTTCTCTATTCTTAGCACCTTGTCACCACCTTTCATGGAGGAGTTACATTCTATTCTTGGGGTGCCTTGTCCACCTTTTGTGGAGGAGTTACTTACGTACTCTCCTATTTGTATTCCTCACTTTGGCCATCTCATGCTAATCAGATTTTGGTTTTCTCCATTTTGTCTTGTGCAATTTATCTTATTGTGTTAATTTCAAATTGCTTTAACATTTATGTGGTGTGCACTTGCTTCAACTTGTGTGATCACGTCTCCATTGCACTCACATTATCCGGATTCTGGCAACAACTCCGATAGTGACTGTCATGTGTAATAGGAGGAATTGGAACATGTGTTAGATTGCATACATCCCATGGGAGACCAAAGTATTTTTTATGAAAACAACTATGTAAATGGGCAAGGAAGGTGGATTTGAATTTGCATGGTAGACAATGTGAATTATCTTCCTGATGGCTCCATTAACTAAACTTGTTCTCACTCAAAGGTTAGATGTCGACATTATTTTTTGCCCGTTACATAAAAGCATAGATTTTTCGAGTTGAGTGTCATGGATCAATGTCCCCTGTTGTTTGCTTTGTTATACTTTACAAATTGCTCGTAGAATGTTTAATGATTTTAGCATTTGTTTACTATGTATTGTTGTCAATCTGTTAGTTACATACAAATGTGTTGACACTTTGAAATCTTCCTATTATTTTTCTTATACGAAGGATGATGTTCTCGACATGAGCATATTCCAATCTTCTTTTGTTGGGTTTGCATTTCTGATGTTGGTCAATAAATTTTTGAACAGTAGTTGATTTTTTGTGCATCCTTGTTGATGGAAATTTGTGTGTAGCATTATTACTATGTCGAATCTCTGCCAAAGGGTGTGGCCAAATGACTTTTTTTGCATATATTGGTATGTCATTTACGGGTGAAAGCTATCCCATATCACCAACAAGTATAGCTAAACAACCTTCAAAAGCTTTATTGTTATGTCGAGGAAATGCCTCATGTAATCGACTATCTATATGGCTAAGCATCTTTGATCCCGTGAAGCTCATTTCATCAACGAACACATATTCAATGTGTTTCATTTCTTTTTGAAAAATTATAAGTGTTTGTCCCTCAAGTTCCTTCATTTCATGGATAAGAATGCAGAGGATTGAATGTATAGTTGAAGCATTTATGTTAAACGTTGCAACACCAGTTGAAACGAGGAGAAAAAGTAGAGAACTAGATCTCCCTGAAAGTCCATTCATATTACATTTTATGCGGTTAATCAAGTATGATTTACTTGTACCTATAGTTCCTTATATAATCATCTCGAGTGGTGGATAATTTTTTTTTGGATTGTTGCAAAATAATGTTAAAGGCTAAATGTTGGTTACCAGATAGTTCATTTAATAGTGGTTCACTTGTGTAATCTACATATTTATTATGGGTGACAGTGCAATGAGAATCTATAAACTGTGGTGCAGTTGTATGTAAGCTAAGCAACACCTCAGAATGATTCCAATTATGGCTAGTGTCGAAGTCACAGATCCCAAGCATGTCGATGTCATCCATGATATAATCGCTTGATGGGTGCATGCAGGATAACAATTCCCACTCATGCATTTCCACTTCCAAATGTACATCTTCTTGAGTGTCACTAACATCATTACTTGAGTCAGCATTATTTTGTTCTTCTAAAGAGATCTGCTTAATATGTCATGGAACATATAACCCCTTGATCTGTTCCCAGTGTGCAATAATGTCATGTGTACTTAAACCAATGTTGCATAATGGTTTGTACAGTAGGAGCTATGACCAACATCAAGGTTCATAAGTTGGTGAAACAATAGGAGTTACAATAGAGAAATGAGGGAATATGCGAATAATTGCTTGGATTATTATTTTTTTCAATTGATTGGTTTTTTCTTTGATTGTTGAAAAACCATATCCAAACAACCTCACTGAGTGGCAATGTATTTAGAAAAGAAAGATGATTTATATATGCATCAATGAAAGATGGTAGTTTTATAACGTTAGTTGTGCTCTTAGAAACACATTTGAAGATCTATTTTCTAATAGACAAGGTGACGAATGTTTTTCTACAAACCATTAAAGGTGGTTCTTGTAGCATATGGCATGTCTCTTGTACACCTACGTCATGGTCGACAATAGTTTCTACGAGGAACTTGTTGTATGCAATCATCATTGGGTGGTCAATTGCTACCAAAGCTGATATTTGAGCTATCATATGGTGGTATCTTTTAAACTTGATTTCAGCATTGGAAGCATATTTTGCTATATACTTGAGCACAGTATGGCGGGAGACAATTGGTTTACAAATAACATTTGCATGCCATATTGAAAGCATGCTTGAGTTATGGATGTTCACTCTTTCATCCTTACATGTCAGAAGACATGTTTTACGACCTTTAACATCAATAAACATGCTTGATATCTCTTGAAATGGCCACAGTGCTTTGTATTTGCATTGTAGAACAATGCCCCTTTTTCATAAACATGTAAATTCACTGCATTTGGTGTGTCGTTGAACTCGATTTATAATCTACTCATAATCTTTTTGAGCATTAAAATCAAATGTTTCATTTTTGTCAAGCAAGCATAGATCGTTTAGATTGGAACGGTGGATTCTATCCTAGATGTTGTCAGTGGTACATGCATTCCATGTTGTCATATAACAATAAAAGAAGAACCTTGTAGAATCAACCTGAAGAGGTTATTCCCAATTCAAAGCATTCATGTTGGGTGTATTTTCAAACCATAGAAATATATGGATGTGTGCAAATCCTCTATGTTGTCATTCATACCTTAGTAATAAAATATAAATAAATAGATGTGATTGTGCAGGGTTTTTTAATGCAAAAAGGCAAATCAAATATAGTGTAAATATCAATACTTGTACCACTAATCCTTGGTGTGGAGATGCTTCTCTAGGATTTCTTCATGGAAGATCGTGAATCATTTATCCATGCATGAAGATGCAAAATTCAGATTTTTAATTAGGTTTTGGTTTCTCCAATGACCACCATTGCTTGAGAGAGTTGGAGGGATGTCTGACATGACCCTATGTAGATCTAGCCACTTGGTGTCTGTTGCGCTCAAGGTGAAGAACAATGTTTGGGATCCTAATTGTGTGATCATATCTATTATTTCATTTCTATACTTGGACCAAAATGAATGTGTACCTCTAAGCGATGATCCAAAGTGCATTAGTTTATTTGCAATAGTAGCATCAGGTAACTATGTTAGATGTTGTCACAAGTTTGAAATTGTGATTGGCATATTGTCCTCAATGTTTTTTTTACAAACACTGTTGTTGTTCCTAGGCTTCGGTGGTGCATCATTAAGTTTAACAATAAATAATGAAATTGTGGATAGCTCCTAAATCAGTCATCTTGGTATCTTAGTAAATGCATAGCATATTCATGAAAGTGGACTTTCCTAATATGGGGTTGTTGATACGTGGCAATTCATGTTGGGAAAAGAGAATAAAATGCCATGGAAAACAAACCCTATGTGTTATATTCATTAATAGGTGAGCTACTAAAATTTGGCCAATTCAGTACATATGGTAGACTAGTACTGGTATTGTTTACATAATCTCTTATTTGGTCTACCTCTCTTCGTGCATTTGGAAATAGATGATAAAAATGATGACGTTTAATAATTGTGTAGATTTGTAGGTGCACTTGTGTTTTCATTGAAGTCCATATTATTTATTTACATGTCTCCCATGTCTACAATAATATAGTGAAGGGCATATGATATATCAGTAGGCTCAAATGGGAGTGCAGCAATGACTTGATGGTCAAGTTGAACATCTCTACAACATGGGTCATTTTCCATCTTGTATTGTAACGTCGGCATTACACATGTCCTACTTACAAAATAATCATATGATTTATTCTCTGAGCCAATTCTTCTTATGACCAAGATGTCAATATTTTAAACTCAATGTCATCTCTTTTAATATAAGAAAATCATTGAGTTATAAACCACAACATTGAAGCTGTAAGTGAAATGCTAAACACTAGGTTTACTATGTGAAAGGCTAAGCATTATTTTTGGTATTGGCCAACATGACATGCTAAGTACCAGGTCGAGTCTCTATTGGTATTAGTTTCAAATTGAATATAGACCTGCGTCTTATAAAATTGTGTCTGCATTCCATTGGTGAGATTTGGGTATGATCATTAAGTCAGTGTATTACTTTCCTAAACATGTATATTACTTTTAATACATTATTATTATTATTATTGGCAGTCTAGTCTTATAGATGGGCAATCATCCAATGAGAAAGAAAATGAAATTGCCCCATCCTCTATATCTGATCTAGGAAGGGTAGATCATCCCATCTCTGCATAAAAAGAATTAAACAATAAATCTGCACCTTCACTGATCCTATATAGCCTAGCCATGTAATATAACATCTATATTGTTGGGCGGGTACACTTTACCTCTTTTAGAATTCGATCGAGCAGAGCATGAATTGAGGTGAGAATGAACCAGCTATATATGGCTATATATATCTCATAATTGAGCATTAAAGTCACTATATCTACATTAAAATAACACCAAGTTAATATTAAAACGTCGTTGATCTTCACCTTCTTCATTGCCTTCATACAATCTTTGTTATCACCACATCTAGGGTTTGAACCTCCCGAAGTAGCCTCTTCATCCAACAGCTTTAACGTTGTTGCCATATCAAGTTATGTTCTTTTCTTTAACTCATCCCAAGAGCAACACCACCACCATTCTTTTTATCTCAGTTGTTTCAACTCAAGCAGAACCATAATCCATTTTAGTCAAGGATTTCAACAGACTCAGAAAACCCCTTTGCGCTTTTAACAGATTACAAATACACGTTTATCTCCATGTTTGGATAGGACATTATACACACACACACACACACACACACACACACACACACACACACACACACACACACACACACACACACACACACACACACACACACACACACACACACACACACACACACACACACACACACACACACATGTATATATACATAGACATACATATATGTGTGTGTGTGTGTGTGTGTGTGTGTGTGTGTGTGTGTGTGTGTGTGTGTGTGTGTGTGTGTGTGTGTGTGTGTGTGTGTGTGTGTGTGTGTGTGTGTGTGTGTGTGTGTGTGTGTGTGTGTGTATAATGTGGTTGTGTTTCCTTTTGGTAGTGCGAGTCACTTCATTTCTACTTCCTGAATTTAATAATTATATCTTGAAACCAACCATCTTCCATTTCGTCACGAGTTTCATGATACATTAGCCAGTGCATATTTGATTTTGAATTATTGTGAATTGACGGGAAGGGTAGAGGGAGACCCACATTTAGCTGGTTAGAAATTTTTTATGGTTATTTTCCTAGTCTCTATATGTATATTAGGAAATTGGCATAGTCTTTTTTTTTGTATTAAAAACAATGAATTATTCTAGCGTATAAAGTGAACTTATAAATGTAATATTATAATATAAAATTGGACATATAATATTCTCCCCAATGTCAACAATAGATTATATATAGATAACTAATCTATCTTAAAAAGTGGCAATAGCAGATGGATATAATAGGTGGGCATATGTATTAATAAAGTTATTAATATATGTGATAACACAGGATATGTTATCAATATCTCGCTATGAAATATCGTCTAAAAACTTTACCACAGTAAATAGTCACCCTTAATTGAGAATTATTTTACCATTAGGCTAGGCCATAAATCTAGTACTTGACATGGTACACATGTTTAGATATATTTTTGTTAATATACATACAAGTATTTTGTTGATATTTAGCCTGATACATCTAACTGGATTATATGTCACTTGGGATATAAAAAACTGTAGAAAATTATGATCCTTGGAAGTTGATTACTTAAACAGTTATTGTCAAACATAGAGTGGATGAATCATATGAGTCGAACAGATGGAACATAGATACTCTCTGTGGTGAGTTAAACCTTGAGGAGGTTTTAGTTTTTTTATTATATAAAACCCCATTACAAGGAGTTTGAAAATGTATTTAGTTATGATTGTTTGCATAATTAGAAACTTGGGGTAGATTCCTTAAACTATTATTTTCAGTTGAAACATTAGCGAAAAATTGAAAGGAATGATTAAGTTGATTAGCGAATGATTACTTATTAACCCTAGATAAAAACTGATTATGAAACTGGATATCTTGTGTTTTCAGAAAAAATAATGTTTTGGGTTATTATTGTAATAAGTGTGATCTTTGTGTTTAAAACTACTTCATGATTTGATTACTATGCCTAGTAGTTATGATTAGAACACTAAACCATGGTTAAGAAGTGGCATAACATTAAAATACCCTCATGTGAAGCACATTAGGATGTGCAAGTGCTTGTATGTGGAGATTTTATTGGTAGCTCTTTAGACGATTGGAATAAGTCATTAAATTACCTAAGAATCAAGAAGCTATAACCCTTGGATTAGTCTCCTAAAAGCAAATGAGTCAATAGGATAATGGGTTTATCTGACTCACTAATAGTAATGTGAATGATTGTTATTTATGAGTATTTTGTAGGGGATACTTGTGTGCACTACATACTATAAGTTTGTTATTATAAATGTTTTGTTATACTTAAATATAGTGGTGCATGTTGCTAGTATATAATATACTCAGGTGGTATAATTGTTTATTATTTACTTGTTATTATCTGCATGAGTCAATTGAGTGTTGAAAATCATAAGTTTGATTTATGTGTTGTTATGTAGTTGCGAACCTGTAATAGTATGGGATATAATAGGGTACTACAATTTAAAATTATATGTTATCTAGATGGTACTTAATGTAATTAATATGCCTAAACTCATATCTACATCTGACTATTTTACTGTATACATGTTGATTATTGTTATGGATAGTGTGTGTGTTATTACAATTGGTAAGAATTGTGTAGGCATGTATGCAACTTAGAAGTTTGACAATGTTGTGTTGTTATGCTATTGTGTTATGTGGAACAATAACTTCCTTTTTTTTATGTATTTACTTGTGTAACACTTGTTTTTTTATGTATTTGAGACTACTTCATATGATTGACTGTGAAAATCTGGTAGTTAAGTCTTAGAACACTGGTTTGTGGCAATATGGGTTGCCATAGGGTGTGGATAATTAGAAACTATTTATATTGTTGAATTGTACATTTAAACTGTATGTTTATCTAGGTGGTATACTTGTAATCATTATTTCTAGTATGAGATAAAATATAATGGAAGATTCACGCGTATATTAGATGGACTTAATGTATGTTATTATTACTCTTTTACATAGCGTGTCATGTGATGCATTTGCTAGTAGGTAGTAAGTTGATGAATTTTGTGGTTGAATTATAGTTGACCAATATATATTGTTAATGTGGAGTAAGGAGTTAGACAAACTTCATTGACTTACTGGTATTGTAATGTTAGATGAACGCAGTCTGATCAAGTGTTGTGTATGAAATCAATTGATCTAGATCATTATATTTATTATTTATAAAACTTTGAGCCAAAGTATGTTTAGTGAGACATTATCATTTCATGAGTATGGTTCACATGTTGGTGCAATATCTTGCAATAAAGTAGATTTCTATGAAACACTACATGTTTAATTTAAAATCATACAGAACATGGATACTTGCTAGTCTCTTTTGATTCCCGTACCGTCACTATCTACTCATCTGTGAAGGGAGGTCCATTCCTTGATGGGATAGTGTAAGAGATCGTTGGTCCGTGGTTGGGTGGAAAAGCACTCAGATGATGTTCTCCCTCCCCACAACATTACTATTATTGAGATAACACTTGAGATTGCCACATATACTAGAGAGTCTAAGGAACTCATGCTCTGAGGAGCCATGCATATATATGTACATTGTATTGCATTTTATTTATCATTGAGTTATAATTACTTGTTATTGCAAATCAACAATAGTGGTTGTAGACTTGTTTCAGTTGTAGCTGAGTTAATGTAATTACCCGTTGTATTAGCATTATGATGTGTACTCTTATGGTATTAGAGATCAACGTTATGTGATGTATTACTTATTGTCGCTATTATCACCCTATAAAAATGTTTATGGTATCTATAGATTCTCATGGTGTAATCTATATTTGGTATATGTGTTAAGTGAAAAAAAATCTCATGTATTTGTATGTCTAACCTAGTGGGGTTGTTACATAAAAATATCAGGTTGTATACTTAGGTCCATGTTATTTGAAATAGAAAAATGATTATTGTTACTTTCTATAATGCACTGATAACAAGTATGATCACCACGTAAATTTCTCATTCGTATCCTTATATAAAGCTCCTTGCATATGAAACATGCCTGTATTGAAGAAAGACGATCTATCCTTTCACAAAATTTCTTGTGAGGTTGTTCAATAGAGAGGCTACTGATTGTAGCATCGATAGATGTTTGTTATGCATGGTAATGAAGTCAACGACATACATTTATTTGATCCTTGTGTATTGTATACCACAAATGATCTCTTTTATTTCTTTACTCTTTCTCCATGAATGTTTGTAATGATTATGAAGGAAAAAGTAAATACATAGTTTTTTCAAACAATATTAAGAGTTTAAATTTTTACATATGAAAACAATATATTCTGTAGAGAAGCAAGTAACTGAGAACGATGACAAAAAAGTATAAATACTTGACGAGCTTAAGAGTAAAATTCGTAAATTCTAAATTGTTAAAAATGGTATGTATAATCTATTTTGTTGCATATGAAAAAAATAACAGTACGTAAAAATGTAAATACTTGAAAGTAAACAATATATAAGAACGGTTATATCTATATCAGGGATAAACATTAAGAAGCCATGATTACCATTGAATATTAGTATGGGTGTAATTGTAAGACTAAAGACAACTTGGATGTGTGCTTTTGAGAATAGTTTATGAAATCACAATATGTCAAAAAAAAGTATTTTCTTTTTCAAAATGCATATATGTAGATACATGATATTTGTAACTACTTGGATTTTCTTAAGTATATATATGTACTAAATTACATCAAATGCATTGAATAAAGATGTATCATGTAACATCCCCATTGGGATTTACCTAGAATATATATATATATTATATATATATATTAAATTTAAACAACATATTCTTTCATTAGACTAAATAATGAGAATATAATTAGTGATCCAGATAAAATACTCAAAGGATGATAACTATAAAATAAGCATGAGACATCTATCTATCACTGATCACTATCATCATAGGAAACACATCATAACTAAATATAGAAAGTAATTACAAATATCCAACCATGACCAGTACAAACATACAACCACCATTGTCAATGTACAATAAGTAGATAATTGCATCTCATCTGAGTTAATGTTTCAATAATAATAAATACAATACAATGTACTAGATACAAAATACATGGCTCCATGAAGCATGAGTTCCCCGAACTCTAGTATCTATGGCAATCTCAAGTATTGTCTCCAAATAAGTATTGTTGTGGGGAGGGAGAGCATCATCCAAGTGTTTTTCCACACCAACCATGGACCATCAATCCCCTTGCACAATCCCCCATCAGGGAATGATCCTCCCTTTACAGATGAGTAGATAGTGACAATGTGAAAATCTAGAAAGACAAGTTAATATCCGTGTGTTGTATGATTTCTAAGAACATGTAGTGTACCATAAAGAAATTTGTTCTAACATGATATTGCATAAACATGTAAATCACACATATGAAATGACAATGTTTAACTAACATTACTTTGGCCAAAGTTTTCAATAGTCATTGATCTCTACGATCAGTCAATTTCAAACAAAGCACTTGATCATATTACCTTCATATGGTATTGTGATATTAGTAAGGTAGTGGAGTCTGTCTCACTTCTTACTTAGTACCATCAATACGAGATTTGGTTAACATAAATATAACCAACAGATTCATATAGATTACCCCCTACTAGCAATCATAAAACATGTTAAGTACAAGAATAATCAAAATGCATATATTTAGTCCGTCAAACATATGAATGAATCTCCACAACATTATTTAACACATAATTAATAAGATTAACAATTACAGTTTATACCAATTAGGAATAATATATAATTAGGCTGTAATTTTCTAATTTTTATAAATAATTTTCAAATATAATGTACTCTATGACAACCCATATTATCATAGTCCATTGTTCTTGAACACAACTACTCAAATACAAACAACCAATCATAACAATTTCAAGAATCAAAAGTCTCATAATCCTAATTATGTTTTGATTGAACATGATCTTTCATTTATACATCTTATTATGTTTGTAGGGAACTGTGTACATATGTAGATGGTGTCCCATTCATCAAGAATCTAGGACTTAGTTTATATCAATCAACGGAGCTATAGGTACCACTATAAAATACCAATACATACTATATATGTATATATACATGTACACATTAATCTACTCATGGTATGTATCATACATATGTCCTCAAATAATAAATAAACATTGCATACAAACGTCTACAATCATTTATAACTCTAAATAAGGATTTCATGAGGTTTTCAATAATCATTTGACATAATATAGTGGTGACCAATTATGAGATATAATATTTTAGGACTATCAATAAACTAGTTATCATAGTTGAGGCTATTTATATTCTTGTTAAGCTTTGTATATATTCAATATTTATGGTTTAAGCAATACAGATCTTTGGTTTTAATTATTCGTTGCATATACTCAGTGTAATATTCATAGAAATACGCATACTCATACTATCATCGATTTGCATATAATTCAAGAATAATTTTCTTATAATATAATCTATTTAGAATTTGTATTTGTCTACAAACTATAGGTATTTCCAAATATATTTTGGCATTCGATTTGTTTATAGAGTGGAACAAATCTAATACCTGTCAGTGTAATATGAAGCTAATCTCTTAATATTTACTGACATATTTATTAAGTTAACCAATAGTAATAAATAAAAACATTAATAATTCACCTACCTATAAGTGGTGTTTTCCAAGAGGCATCAACTACTATGTAAACCTTAAACATTATAAACAACTGATTATCAACTATATTGTAGTTCCAAACAGAAATATGGTATGCATTACCTAAAGGAATATTAGATTCAACATAACCACAAATCTTAATGGCTTTTTTGTTTTTAACTGGCTATATTGCCATCAAATTACCCTTACGAGCACTCAGCTAGGATGTAACTTATTTTTGATATATATATGTATGTCAGCTTTACATCAAGCTTTGTACCTCTCTCAACATAGCTTGCTAATTGTTATACCTTGAATAGAGACTGCTAAAACTCATAGTCAATATACAGATCACTGACATAATATATAATTACATAACTATATATGATAACTACATATATTCCCAGTTAGATCACTGTATATATCCTCATTTGGTTTGTTGCGTTCATACCATTTGTGTCATACATCTCATAATTTAAATATTTTAGATAATGGATTGAGTATTAAATGTTAACATGTGGATGCCAGATGATGATGAAGGTTTATTAAATGCTGAAAGTTTCACAGTTTGACAGGCTAGGTTTGTTGTCTAATAAATTGATTAAATATGAACCAATTTGTTGTCTCAGTTTGTAAGTTATAGTATATGCAGTTCACCCTGCATAACTCATTTTAAATTCAAGGTTCATAGTAATATTACATCAACCTAAGATTTAATCTAAGGTAGGATGAAAACATATTTGGATCATAGTGATAATGATCAAGTCCTAATAACTATGATCATAATTACGTGTTATCAACCTAGTTAATAGATAATAACCCATGGTATCTATGATTTATATAATAAATAGTCTTTGTTAATAGTGGACGTGGATTGTGTATAATTTATGTCTAGGGCTACTTAAATATTTTAGAGAACATATCAAAAAGAGGAGTTTTTGGGATAGTTTAGCATCCTAGATAATAGCATGTAATTATTTGCCTATGTAACCGGGATCCCGCTAACATGCAAGTAGTGAGTAATAACGTATTTGGGTCTCTTCTTTTTCTTGTTCTTTTATGTAAGCACTAACTATAATAACTCATAACATAGCTGGAAAGAAAGCTTTGCCTGGTTATATATATATATATATATATATTCAAATAAAGTTTGTTTGATTTAATTTCAAATCCATATGAGACTTACAGATTGGAATGTAATATTTATTTCACAAAACATGAATACACTAGATTTTAATTACATTGCCTATCTGATAAAATGCACTATTGTTCCTTCCAATTCGCTCCCTTGTATTCTTTTCTTCTTCTTCTATGCCTTCTCTCTCTTATGCCACGCTTCTCTTTTCTCCTCTTCTTCTATTCTTTGTCTTTCTTTTTCCAAATGTGCCCCTCCTTTTAACTTTTCTTCCATTACAAATATATGGTGTTGCTTTCTCGTTTTCTTCTTTTATGATTTTTATTTTTGGTTTTTCTTTATTTTTATCCCATGATTTTTATCCTTTTATTTTTCTGTAATTACTTACTTTCCTTCTAACTTGTTTTATTCCCATTTTTTTAATTTATTTTTCTTCCTTTATTTAATAATAAATAAAAATTAATATATATTTTTTGATATTTTCCAAATAACTTAATAACGATTAATTATTTTATGCAATTAATTAATCACGACATAATCAGTCTACAACATTATGCATTTAACCCTACACATAACATCCACAATGCAATCATACATGATGTATTCCACTCACAAGTATTAAATTGAACTAACTCACATGTAAACAATTTCCTAAATGTATATAACTTAAAGACCATACTAATGTTAATAATCAAATTAATGCATATAATTAGTGTTATTTGATGTGGTGTGTGCAGGGTTCTAGTTACTTCTTTATCATCCCCCAACAACTCTATTTACGTTACCCTCTTTAATGATGCTCTATGTCATGCCCTAAGAGATGAATCTCTCTTGCATTCAACTCACGACAAGTAGATAGTTATTCTATACGTCATGATATATATACACATCATAAAATATTGTTGAAATAATAAATCATCATGATCATAACGTAGGATTACACACTACATCTAACTCATAATAGTGTATTCATGTAATCTAAGCAATATTCAACTATCCCATAACAATATATAACTCATAGCTTAGTCAATAATAATCAAATCAAGTTTTAACTATAAATATCCATTGACAATCAAGCAAGTTTACTTAGTGAGGAATTGGGATGTAACACATATTGTGGTGTAACTTCATCCTTCATTGCATTCATCAAGGTATAATGTATATGTTCCTTGGCATTTTACATCTCTAATTTTGTTGCCAATGTGAATTGATATTTGTAGAAGAGCACTTTTTTGACAATTTTCCAAACCTCATCAGGAGGAGACAATATTTTATGTAGATCCTGTGCTGTGATACCCATGATTCCAACAACAACATCATCAAATTTTGTGGTCCATATTGTACCTATGATGTCTTCCAATATGTAATTCAAATCATACTTATATTCACAATCTTCTACATCAATGTTACATTTTTTACAGTGTCAAGATGCATCACTTTTTTGAATCAATTTTTTTTACATTGTCTATTGTTAATTAAAGCAATGCAAATAGGACAACAAAAATTTGTCATTTTAATGTGTATGACCATTACATCTAATGTAAATGAAATTGATTTCCCAAGAACCCTTGATTTATGGATGTCTACAATTGTTCTATGCTCAGTAATACTTGTACTCAGTGATGATGTTAGTAGGTTTGCATCATTTTCTTCATACCATCCACTTATTGCATGTGCCTTAGGTATATCTGGATTGGTGAAGAATTGTGTATCTGAGGTAGTCCCTATTGTTTTTCCATTATATGTCTTAAGTCTGCCTTTGTTGATGGTAATAATTGGTGCCAGTGGTGTCTTGGAATCACACGAATCTACCAAAAGTTTTCCCTCTTCATTGCATAAACTTCCTCAAAGAGCCCACTTTCATATTATACTCATAGTTGTCTTGTAGTATCAATATTCTTTTCATTTTATAACTTCCATACGGTCATGTGAAATTCAAGGCAACAGTAAAAAATAGAATAACACCAATAGTGTTAATCTTTGTGTTTGTAGTTACATATTTGATATCCTTAATTATTTTGAAGTCAAATTGGTATAATGGGATAGTGGGATTTTCATCAAAACTATGTTTAACAGAGGATGTCATGTTGAGGATAACTTCCCATGGGATTTTTGATTGGTTGTATTTTTTGTTTGCATATTTTAAAGTTTCCATTTGAAATTGAGCATATTTTTCCAATTTGTATTTGATTGAATAATAGAGTTCCCGCCTAGCCAAAAGAAGTTACAGTGATGTCATTTCCTTCATTGTCAATGATGTTGAAGCTAAAAACCTACCCATAACCATTGTTGTTTGTGTATGTACGTAGAATCCTCTTTTTAAGAACTTTACCCTTTTTAGTCCAGTTGTGTTTGTAAGGATTTAAATCTCTAACTGTAATGTGTGGCAGTAGTTTCATGCATTCTCCTTCAGACATTGATCCTGATGATGTGTTCATATCAATTTATTTTCCATAATTGTCCATTATTTGAAATCTAATTTTGGTGTATAGGTGAGCAAATGCGATGTTTTTTTCCAATTTGGATAGCCTCTTATGAAATAAGAAACAATACAAAATAATAATGAGTGTGACATTTTACTAAGTGTAGGCAAGACTACATAATGTATGGAAAAATGAATGTGAAAGTGTATTTTGACTTGTAGTAACTATATCTTAAGAAATGTTAAAATAATTTGTATATGACATGCAACATTTAAAAATTGATGGATATTCCTAAGCAAGAACATTATAATATGAATCAAAGGCCATTGATACAACAAATGATTAATGACGCAAAATTATAGAATATAAAGATAAAATTGAAAAGTTTAATTTTAAAATATGAGTATATACACATATGAAGTTCAAAAAAAACATGTAACTATAAAGAGCATTATGAATAGACAGAGTGGTTGGTTAGTTTTATTTATAAACCTTGTGCATATAAAGAGCATTGCAAGGATGAAAATACATATGAAAATTGCAAATCATGATACTAATGAAGAACACTGCAATAGTTTCCAATTTCTAGAATCTATTACAACATTATGATTGTATATCTTATATATACGACATAAAATATATATAGCTTTCAAGGAATTTTACAAAAAATATGTTTTCAACAGGAAAGAGCTAACCTTGATACATAATTGTTTACATATAAACTATACAACAAAATCAATTTGGATTAAAATGTTTGACGATGTGAAGTTTCTTTGCTTTATTTGGGCAGTGTGCCTTGGATTTGGGATTGGGAACATGGATTCCATTTTGGATTAACATATAGCCAGGCTCATGTTTTAAGGAAGTATTAGAAATGACATCACATGGATCACCACCTGGGGGTTTGTATACTAGGGTATGATATAACCAATGATATTTAACTGATACAAGTTCCAAAATAGCGTGCTCATGAATTCCAAGTCCTTTTTCCTTGATAGTTCATATTTTTGTACATAGTTAATCATGTGTTCAAATGGGTCCTTGTGTCTCAAAGAGAGAGTTAAATTTGGTAATTGAAAATCTTGTGGATAAAAATATTCAAGTGTACATTTTGCAAGGGGTTGATTATTGAATGAGGTTATATGTGCATTATTATTATGGAAATCCATTTGCATTTGAAGTATAGAAACTTGCATTTGAATATCCCCAATAGTGGTCATCATAGACATTAGATATTCTATGGGAATAGTGGTATTTGTCATGGGTGTTAACATTGGTTCCAACCTACCACTTTTTTTGAATCTAAGCACATGAATGTCATCATCTCCATGTATAATGAGTGCAAGTTCATGATCACTAAATTTAGGACATTTTGGTAATGGTATGGGATCTTTGAATTTCAATACGTTTGGTATATCATTTGAATAACTTGTACCTTTTGAAGAACTTGTTTGATTTTCCTTTGGTAAGGGTATAACAATTTTAGCTTGGGAAAAGTTTGGTAAGGAAACCTTTTTTGACATAGATTTTATTTTAAATGAAAGTAAGCAAAACCCATCACCCTTGAATAAAGGGATATTGTTTGGGAATGTAGGAATGTTGGGGGGTTTACTTAGTTTGATTGAAGACATGTCCCCTTTATTAGTTGTTTGTAAATCGGCCATAATCTCTTTATGTAGTTTTCAGAATTTTTGATGATCAAATAAATGAACCTCCTAGTCAAATGTACCCACTTTTTTGGTAAATTGTACATGTTTAGTTGACTTGAATAATTGGTAACTCAAGGATATATTTTTAAAATCCAACCCTTGCCTATTTGTATTGTTATGTTTAAGAGATATAGGTTGGGTTATACCTTTATCATTCTACCCAATCCTTGGCCTTGGTATCCATACTTTGGCGAGTATTGAATGGCAAAGTCATATGATGGAGGTGTAAGAAGTATGGATAAAGGTTTTTTTTTCTTCCTTAAGATAGAATAACTCATCTCTTGAAGGGGTGGGAGCATGGACCTGATTAGAGGGATAAAAACTACCACCATTCAAGGCTTTTATATTACACACTTTAAAACTTGAAAGAATGTAAGAATAGTCAATTTTAATTCCTTCCTTGATGGAGAGTTGGATAGTTTCATAGTCATAGTCATCAAAGCAATCAATATCATCCATGATAAGAGAAATAAAGAACATAAATATTATGAAAAAGCAGGGAATAAACATCATATAGGGCATGCTTAGGTTGAATGACATTCAGAGATCAAGTTCACCAAATGTTTAACCCTAAAATGTAAATCTAACATGATCTTATTATTAACCCTATATTTGATTATAGGGGTATATAAAATTGAAATGGCACAAGAGTGATAATCATATCTATAACAAGATAATTAAATGTTAAACTTAGATATAAGTATACACTAAATTTATTATGTTGAGATAGTCTAAATATGAAAAGTACAACAATGTTATATATAGAAATGACAAAGAAGTAATGTAATTAGCTTGTTTTGATGCTAATATAATTTTAGATCTGGAACAAATAAAAAATAAGATGGAAGGATATTTTGGAATACTCATCAGATTTTGGGTCTAACACTTTTGGAGCTCTAGACAGTAATGTCAGCCAAAGATGGTTATGTCAACACTACTATTTGTGTTTGATGCAAGTGTTTTATATAAAATATCTACTAGAAAATGATGTGACCATCTAGATGCTTTTGGGTTTTTCTTTGCCTTCACTCTGGTGCATTCAAATTTGGATCATGGACTATCATTCTTTATGAAATGGTTAAACCCTAGTTCTCCATCTTTATAGTGACCTTGGTGAAAATGGGTTAGTGGGCACAAGGTACTGAGCTAAACCCAAAGACTTCATTATTAGAGGGTGTTGCCTACAAAACCAATACTCTAAAAGAGGGCCTCAGACTCATGTAGTTCTCTCCTGCATGTTGGCTTGTGTGTGAATCATATAATATGTGCAAAACAAGTATAATAGTGACTTAACTTGGAAAATCAAGCTCTTGGGTTGCTTCTTTAGTACTTCAAACTTGTATCTATGTTGTACCTATGACTGGTATGTAAATAGGGAATCTTTGTTCAATTGAATGCTTTATAGAGTGATTTTGATAAGTTGCCTTAACCTCTTTGATATTTTACTAGATGATGAATGAATGAGGGTTGATCTTGTATTTATATCAATCCCTTTGGAGTAAAGGCTCACATTAAAGTACTTAAGTTGACCAGTAGGATACGTTCTATTTATAGATTAGATGATTTTAGGGCACTGGACACTTGCATTGAGTTAGGAAACTAATGTTGATGCTAATGTCTGTCTTAGTTAGCAATGTCTAGGGAGCAATAAAGTAGGTATAAGCTCAAAACTTGAAAAACTATAAGATAAGTACATTTTAAGCATTTTGGAAAAGATAAAAGACATGTGTCATCAATATAAGACTGTTCAGACTAAGAGATATAGGCCAAGGGGCACAAAATAGAGCATATACGAGACATGTGAAAGTGGGAAAGGTATAGAACTGAGAGGAAAAACCAAGGTCTGAATTTACCAAGTATACAATAGCGAGGTGATATATAATCATAAAATAGTGTCTATAAAAATCAAACACAAAAATCACATCTTAATGGTTTTTGGGTTTGCCTAGACGAACCTGTTGCAGTGAAGATCTAGGGTGAAAAATCTATAATTCTACCATTCACTTTCCATAGTGGTCTCTAACCCAAAATCTAGATGCTAAGAAAAGAAAGTGAAAAGTGAAAACAAAAAAATTTAAAAAAAAAACAATTTTAGAAGAAATCAATTCTAGGTGATTCAGGGAACCTCTATCGGGGCTATGGACACCTAATCGACAAAGCATTACCAATGGTGATGGTCAGGGGAAAGTGTTTTATCTGAAACTTTACAATTCAAACATGTGAGTTCTTTTTTTTTGCTTTGTTAACTGGGGAATAATCCTTGATCAGGTCTAAGCTCAAACCCTGTAGGCATCTGCAATGCTTCTTAAAACTTTGGTCCTTGATTAGGTCATGGGGCAGTCATCAGGTATTTCATAGTGGTGAGCAGGGAATATTGTCTGATTAGGATGGTGAAGTCTTATGGGGATAACATAGTTTTGAGTGGGAAAAGAAACCCCACATAATAAGCAAGCCTACGAAGTCCACGCGTTTAAGCCTTAGCCGTTTGAAAATAATAATTATTTAGTCTTAGGACCCCATGGCCAAGTTTGGGTAATTGGTAAGTGGGCACCCCACATGTATTTGGGTTTTAATATATTTTGTTTTATTTAGTTGCATTTTAAAATATTTAGTTTATTTAAATTTAATTTTTATTTAATTTAATTCTAAATAATTAAATTTTATAAAATTATAACTAAATCAATTTAATTAAAATTAAATTTTTTTCAAAATATAATTAATTTAATATATATATATATATATTAATTTATTTTATTTTATAAAAAATAATGTGTTATCGCAAAGTCATAATGAGCATTTTAATAACTCAATTTTTGTTGGTTTGGACTTGAATTGACCTAACACAATTGCTAAAAGCACCCATATTGCTAATCGGGAGTTGATGGCTCAATTTGCATTGGGGTTTTTATAAAATTAATCATTAAGTTAAAAATCACATCTCAATAAAGAATAGGAACCGAAGACCTTGGTTTTCCCTATCAAGTCAACTAGACTGCTTGTCACCCCAGGGGCATAATTTTTGCCTCGTGACTCCATTTCTCGAACTAATTGCACCACCAAAAAGCTCATTTTGGCCCGATCGCATAAGTCCCACCAATTTCAACTAATTTGGCTAATGTCAAAACCTAATCACAATTGCTAAAATCACCCATAGTGCTAATCGAGAGTTAATGGCTTAATTTGCATTGGGTTTTTTATAAAATTAATCATTAAGTCAAAAATCACATCTCAATAAAGAATAGGAACCCAAGACCCTGGTTTTCCCTATCAAGTCACCCAGACTGCTTGTCACCCCAGGGGCATAATTTTTGCCTCGTGACTCCATTTCTCCAACTACTTACACCACCAAAAAGCTCATTCTGGCCCAATCACATAGGTCCCACCAATTTCAACTAATTTGGATAATGTCAAAACCTAATCACAATTGAGTTTTGCACTTATTTAAATATGAGTAGGTCTTTAGGTTTCATTTAGACCACTTGTTACTCTAGAGGCCGTAGCTTGGTCCTCATAAACAATTTTCAAAATCGTCAGAGCAATTGGAAATATGGCTCCAACAAGGATGTATCGATGCCTATAATTTATCAAAAAATTTCACGTGAAATGATATTTTAATATCTTAAGTTTATACTTTACTTGATGAGCTTTTAATTGCAAAAATTAACTTATTTTTTGACTTTGTGCAGGTTAAAATGGAGCAAAAAGGCAAAGTGGTAGTATTGGAAAAGTGAAGGATGTATTTGGATTGGAAATGAAATAATGAGAAATCTATAAATAGGCCAACCCTAGTCATTATAAGGGTTGGTTTTTTGTTTCTCCAAATCACTTAGAATCAATCACTTGTCTTTTTTAATTTATCCTATCCCTCTTTTGTAACCCTATTGTTATGTTGGCATATTTTCGATGGATTGATCATCATAGATCATTCTCTTGATTGTAAACATGAATATTATGATTAATAGAAGATAGTGAAATTTCATTTACAACGTATACATTCAAATGGTGGTTGTGGCTTTCTTTTCATCATTTGTTTGCCTTTAAAGCTTGCATTAGTTCTATTTGTGGTTGTGCATTTATTGATCAAACCAGAGATTGATTTGTGTGATCACATGATTAAAGAATCTAGATTTTTCCTCTTTATTGTAGGATTTATCTCTTTCCCCTCTTTTTTTGCATTTTTTATCAAATATTTTAGGCTAGGGTTTTGTTTGATAACAACATGTTTATGTATGCTTATCTCGGTTGCTTGTTCAATTTCATTCCTATATTATTGTTTCTTTTTTTATAATGTATTAATGTAAGGGAATGAACATTTGAAATCAACATTTTTAACTATATTTACCTCAAACCCTAATTTCGATTTTGGGTAAATGTATGCATGTGTTTTATTGTTTTCCTTTTATGATGGAAACTTGTTAAAACTACACCTAAAGTTGTAATTACCATCTAGTTTGTTAAAGAATCTAGGACGTTGGAATATTTCACTACTAGTAGCTCCTTGACTAAAATAGTCCATAATGCATAATTGAGTGAAGATCAGTGCATTGTGACTCGATAGATAAAAACCTTGGGGAGCCTTGCCTCACAAGACTCCTTTTAAGAGAGGCTTGACGGGCTTCACCACCTTGATGATCTAACATTGGTGAGCCATTTCGAATGACACATCAGTAGACATTATATTTTCACATGTAGAGAAATCCACTAATGATAAAAAAGGCAAGCCAAGTTATTTCTTATCATAGTATGTATGATTTTTAAGAAATGTGACCTGATATAGAAAGGTTACAATTTATTTGAGTTGGTTTGGAATCACACTTAATCTAAATAAATGTGCATTTGAAGATCCATCTTGCAAGTCTTTTGGTTCATCCCCTATATGAATGTGATTGATATGGTCTGGGTAGATACAATCCCTTCATATATTCATATTAATCTTAAATTAAGTTCTTGAAAGATCATCACCACCTGTCAGGATCTTGCTCCACCAATTAGAGCACATATGATTACCTCTTGTATTAGAAACTAAACACATAATTATACCAGAATCAATAAGTAACTAAAAATATGAAACAACACAGGATTTGAGAGACAATACACAATTGTATTAAATACTCAGAAGAAAATACAATAAAGAAGATGCCACTTCTTCTTCCACCTCAAAGTCTTGCCACACCTCAAGACCTTCTTCCCTTTCTCTCTCTCGGTCCCAACAATCAACTCAAATATAGAATTGATGTTCACCTCTCCAACTAGTCAGTAACTGTTAGGATTGTGGAGCTAAAAGCTTCACTGATGCAAACAGGAGGAGGTTGCAGAATGAGTTGCTGAGTGTCAGAAGTGTTTGGCGTTGGTCTGGCCAACCGGCGTCGGCAGGGTAAGACAGGAATGCAACCGACGTCGGTCATATATCGGCCGGCGTCGGCGACCCCAGGCGGACAGGGACCGACGTCGGTCTCCTGTGTAGTTCGACTGCGAGTTATTTACGGGCAGTGAACTAACGAACCAAGAGTTTGCATGATGAGTGCTAATTTTAGACTCGTAGCTGCGGATCTAATTATGGTAATTAGATGTCTAATCATTGTTTGGATGAGATCTATATAATAGACTCATGGTTGTATTGAAAAAGTGTGCTAGGGAGTAAAAGAGCATAATTATAAGCTCCTTCTGTGTGTGAGGTAGAGCTATGGTGCGTTCCTCCTAGTGCCACAGTACCAGGTGTGTTGGTGCTGGATTGGAGAGCCAGTTGGGTTCTTCATGAGTGTAGGATCTTGGTCACAGTTGCATGGCCTATATAGGAGATCTACATGGTAAGTAAGATCATTGATCTGCAGGTGTGTGTATGCGAGGTTCAGACAGAGATCGGCGGTTGGCCTGGATCCAAGGTGACAGCAACACAACAGGTAGCAGTATCAGGCAGGATCTACTTGGAGTACAGGTGTGTACTCGGATAGAGCAAGAGGAAGGCAAGGCAGTTCCTTCCATAAGTATGGTCTGTTGAATTGCAGGTTGTTGCAGATTCATGGGAGATCTACTTGAAGTACCTTGAGTACTTGTGGAGCACGTGGAGTGCTTGTGGAGTGCGTGGAGCACTTGTGGAGTGCGTGGAGCACGGGAGGTGAACACCAACTCTGTATTTGAGTTGGGTGTTGGGACCTGTGAGAGGGAGAGCTTTGGGGAGAAGAATTACTGTTCACTTGAGGTGTGGGAAACCTCTGTAAGGTGGTGGAGAAGAAGTGGCATCTTCTTTATTGTATTCTTTTCTGTATAAAGTGTTAATACAATTTGGTATTGTCTCTCATATGCTGTGTTATTCTGAATTCTAGTTACTTGGTGAATCTGGTTAATTTCCGCATATTAAGTTGCTTGGTATTAGTAATCAAATTGTGTGCTTCCGGTGTACATCCTCTCCCAACCAGTGGTATCAGAGCCTTGGTTGTAGGTTCTTGAGCTTGATACCAATAGGCGGTATCTGAGCTGAGGTTGGAGGAAGCAGGTTTTGTGTTTGGTTACAGGTCACTCTCAGGGGTTTCTGATCGAGTGGGAGTAGAGCAACTGCAGATCAAAGTAAGCTAAGAATGGAGGAGTTGAAAAGCACAGATGG
Organism: Torreya grandis; assembly: GCA_037957365.1. Lineage (NCBI taxonomy): Eukaryota > Viridiplantae > Streptophyta > Pinopsida > Cupressales > Taxaceae > Torreya > Torreya grandis. The sequence continues at coordinate 4,164,035 of JARHVA010000193.1, forward strand.
TCACTCACGGTCCCATGGAAAGAAAGAGCAGGTAAAAGATTATTGTTGGTTGGTAACAAATCAGCATGAAGAAACTGAAGATACAGATGTAGCAGGTATTGTTGCACAGGATGTGTTTGCAGGTTTCTTGGATAAAGTTGAATCTTGGATAAAAGATTCGGTTGCCTCTTTCCATGCAGTTCCAGGTAGAGGAGCTGGTAAGCCTTGTCAGATTGTTGGCAAAGGCAAAGTGAAGCTGAAATTGCAGGCGGCCAACACACAGGTGTTGATGAAGGTCATGCAGGTCCCAGGTTTGGAGATATGGCTAATTTCTTCAGAAAGATTGGGTGATGAGAGATGCACAAGAACTCTCACAGCGGATGCACTTGAATTAGCTGGTGGTAAGAAAACAGGTATCCTTTATCTACTTGTTTATATTACTGATTCTTCTTTTGTTGCGGAGACGTGGCTTCGTAGGCTTGGTCACATGAGCAGGAAGGAGATGCATGTTCTTAAGCGAAAGACAGATATATTTGACAGGCTTAAGAACTGGAAAGCCTTGGTGTTTATGGAGGAGATGGCGGACAGAACCCAGTGGATGGTGCTGGATACTTCTGAGCAGGGCAGTTTGGACATGGATATTGATTCAAAGAAGCTCGCGGGTAAAAAGTCATCACTCACAGGCGAACACAGACACCGATGTCGGTCAGAAGGAACCGGCGTCGAACAGACAGATGCCGATGTCGGTCATGTGCAGACCGAAGCCGGCAATGTCGGGCAGGGTAAGACCGATGTCGGTCATGAGACCGACGTCGGTAGTTTGTAAGACCGATGTCGGTTAGGAGAACCGACGTCGGCAGCAGGGACACCAGCGCAGGCAGGTTGGTAGTCAGGTACAGACGCATGGAACCGACGTCGGTCGGATGCAGACTGTGGAGTGACCGAGGTCGGTTACTGTAACGAATTTTGGGTGGACAGCAAGCTGTCAAGGAGTCTCAAACACCCATACGGAGGACTGAAGGCGTAAGTAGGCCCTCAAATTCGTTGTTCCTCTTCTTCATACTTGTTGCTGATTGTAGAGCAGGAAGGATCCAGGAAACAGGTGTGAGCTTGGCATGGATGAGGATGTGATTCCTTGGAGGAGAACCAGACAGGTGTGTCTTGGTAGGGATGCCAGCAGGTATAAAAGCACAGAGACGAATGGATTCCTTAGTAGAAGAATGGAGAGAACGGATACATGAGACGGAAGACCAGGTATATGGTCTTGTGGAGCTGCAGGACAGTGGTACAGGTTTTGACAGGTGGAGGACGGAGCATGGCTTCAGTCAGTGTCAGGTAACTACTGTGATTTGACTTACCAGGGGGATGGTGATTGCAACATCATTCTGTTGCTGTATGTGGATAGTATGCTAGCTAGCAGGGGTGTACATACAGGGTTTTGCTGAGCTAAGGGTAAGATTAGTTCAGTGGCATGTCAGGTGGAGTTTGGAGCAGCAGAATTCTTTGACATGGGAGGCATGGAGATCACAGGTTGATTTTGTCTCGAGTGGGAGCTGATGTGAATCAGGTGTTGGCGAGGTTCGGGATACAGAACCGGAGCACACTAAGGGCTGGACAGGTACAGTGTCCGAAATCACATGAGGTCTGGTATAGACCTGAGTATTCCCATGCAGTGGGAGCTGTCAGAGAGTTAGGAGCCAATTCGGGGAAGTGGATTCTCAGTTTTTTCTGAGAGGGACCGGCAGCAGGTGTTGCTATGCAGGGTCAGGACTGCACTACATGTATTTGTAGGTTCGGATGTGGCAGGTTACTCGGATGACAGGTGGTACACCACGGGATGTGTGGTGGGTTGTCTTCAGGTGGGAGCTTGAAGAGGGATACAAACCAGGAAACAGATTAGACGGAGTACAGGTACAGGTACAGTACAGCTGTTTATCTCCAAGTGGGAGATTGTTAGGATTGTGGAGCTAAAAGCTTCACTGATGCAAACAGGAGGAGGTTGCAGAATGAGTTGCTGAGTGTCAGAAGTGTTTGGCGTTGGTCTGGCCAACCGGCGTCGGCAGGGTAAGACAGGAATGCAACCGACGTCGGTCATATATCGGCCGGCGTCGGCGACCCCAGGCGGACAGGGACCGACGTCGGTCTCCTGTGTAGTTCGACTGCGAGTTATTTACGGGCAGTGAACTAACGAACCAAGAGTTTGCATGATGAGTGCTAATTTTAGACTCATAGCTGCGGATCTAATTATGGTAATTAGATGTCTAATCATTGTTTGGATGAGATCTATATAATAGACTCATGGTTGTATTGGAAAAGTGTGCTAGGGAGTAAAAGAGCATAATTATAAGCTCCTTCTGTGTGTGAGGTAGAGCTATGGTGCGTTCCTCCTAGTGCCACAGTACCAGGTGTGTTGGTGCTGGATTGGAGAGCCAGTTGGGTTCTTCATGAGTGTAGGATCTTGGTCACAGTTGCATGGCCTATATAGGAGATCTACATGGTAAGTAAGATCATTGATCTGCAGGTGTGTGTATGCGAGGTTCAGACAGAGATCGGCGGTTGGCCTGGATCCAAGGTGACAGCAACACAACAGGTAGCAGTATCAGGCAGGATCTACTTGGAGTACAGGTGTGTACTCGGATAGAGCAAGAGGAAGGCAAGGCAGTTCCTTCCATAAGTATGGTCTGTTGAATTGCAGGTTGTTGCAGATTCATGGGAGATCTACTTAAAGTACCTTGAGTACTTGTGGAGCACGTGGAGTGCTTGTGGAGTCCGTGGAGCACTTGTGGAGTGCGTGGAGCACGGGAGGTGAACACCAACTCTGTATTTGAGTTGGGTGTTGGGACCTGTGAGAGGGAGAGCTTTGGGGAGAAGAATTACTGTTCACTTGAGGTGTGGGAAACCTCTGTAAGGTGGTGGAGAAGAAGTGGCATCTTCTTTATTGTATTCTTTTCTGTATAAAGTGTTAATACAATTTGGTATTGTCTCTCATATGCTGTGTTATTCTGAATTCTAGTTACTTGGTGAATCTGGTTAATTTTCGCATATTAAGTTGCTTGGTATTAGTAATCAAATTGTGTGCTTCCGGTGTACATCCTCTCCCAACCACAGAAGAAAATACAATAAAGAAGATGCCACTTCTTCTTCCACCTCAAAGTCTTGCCACACCTCAAGACCTTCTTCCCTTTCTCTCTCTCGGTCCCAACAATCAACTCAAATATAGAATTGATGTTCACCTCTCCAACTAGTCAGTAACACGCTGCCAGTACACCAAGTACACAACCATACTCCAAGTAGATCTCCTGCTCTCTGCTACTACCTGCAAATCACTAGACCTTACTCACCATTGTAGATTTCCAAAAGAAGCCATGCACATCCGCTGACCAAGATCATACATATACTAAGAACCCCTCTGATTCTCCAAACCAGTACCCACACTTGGTACTATGGCACTAGGAGGAACACACCATTGCTCTCTTCTCTCTGAAGGAGCTTATATTATTGCTCTCTTACTCTCTAGCACTCTTTTACAATACAACCAATGAGTCTCTTAAATAGATCTCATGCAAACAATAATTAGACACCTAATTACAATAATTAGATCCGCAGCTTCTAGTCTAAATTTGGCTCTTGACATGCAAACACTTGGTTCGTTAGCTAACTGCCTGTAACATTCGCAGTTCGAACCACACAGGTGACCAACGTCGGTCCCTACTTGCCTGGGGGGTGCCGACGCTGGCCGACTTTTGACCGACGTCGGTTGCCTTCTGTCTGTACCCTATCGACATCAGTTTGCCTGATCGACGCTGGTGACTGTAACACTCAGCAAACGCTCTGCAACCTCCTTAACTCGTCCTGTTTGCATCTTGGTGAAGCTTTTAGCTCCACAACCTAACAATCTCCCACTTGGAGATAAACAGCTGCACTTGTACCTGTATCTGTACCTTGTCTAATCTATTTCCTGGCTTGTATCCCTCTTCAAGCTCAACCCTGAAGACCAACCACCACACACCCTGTGATGACTTTCCTGTCATCCAAGTAACCTGCCACATCCGAACCTACATATCCATGTAGTGAAGTCCTTGACCCTGCATAGCATGAATCCCTATTGTTGATCCCTCTCAGATACTCGAGAATCCACTGAATTGCCCTCCAGTACTTCTTCCCCGAATTGGCTCCATACTTTCTGACAACTCCCACTGCTTGGGAAAACTCAGGTCTACACTAGACCTTATGTGATTTCGAACCCTATTCTAAGCTCTGCTTGAACTGTCCAGCCCTTGGTGTGCTTTCTGATTCTGCATCCTGCATCTTGAACCCCGCCAACACCGTCTTCACATCAGCTCCCACTGGAGACAAAATCTCCATGTCTCTTATGCCAAAGAATTTCACTGCTCCAAATTCTTCATGACATACCTCTGAACTAACCTTACCTTTTAGCTCAGCAAAACTCTATATGTACAAACCTGCAACTAGTATACCATCCACATACAGTAACTGGATAATGTTGTGACTCATCATCCACCTGGTAAGACAAACACAATAGTTACAATGACCTTGACCAAAGCCATGCTTTGTCATACACCTGTCAAAACCTGTACCACTGTCTTGCAGCTTCCTCAAGACCATATAACTTGGCCTTCTGTTTCACGTATCCATCCACTCTCTTCTTTAACTAGGGAATCCATCTGTCTCTCAGTGCTTTCTTCCAGCTGACAACTCTACCAACAAACCCTGTTTGGTTCTTCTCCAAGGACTCACTCCTCATCCATGCCAAGCTTCCACTGTATCTGGATTCTACTTGCATTGCCTCTTCACGTCTTCCTGGTTCTTGACCATAAATAAGCAATATAAAGAAGGTGAACAATGAATATGAGGTTCACTTACCCTTTCTGACCTCCATATGGGCATTTGAGACTTATTGATAGCTAGTTGTCCACCCACCATCCATTCCAGTGATCGATCTCGGCCATCTCCCAGTCTGCAACCGATCGACATCGATTTCCTGCACTGACCCTATCTACCGACGTTGGTTATCTGATTGACACTGGTGTACTTGCTGCCAACATCGATTTCTATGTGACTGACGTCGGTACCTGTGTTCACCTGTGAGTGATAACTTTTTACCCGCGAGCTCTCCATGGATCAAAACCCTGTTCAAATCAACACAGCTCTACTCATAATAATTTAGTCCCCTCAACTGATCTCTATCTGCCATCTCCTCCATGAACACCAAGGCTTTCAAGTGCTTAAGTTTATCAAAGACATCTGTCTTCTGCTTCAGAACATGCATTCCCCTCCTACATATGTAACCAAGCCTACAAATCCACATCTCTGTAACAGAAGGTGAATCAATAATATAAGTAGATAGATAAAGGATACCTACTTTTTTACCACCGTCTAATTCAAGTGCATCCGCTGTGAGAGTTACTGTGCATCTCCCATCACCTAACTTTCCTGAAGAAATTAGACTCATCTCCAAGACTGGTACCTGCATAACCTCATTCAACACCTATGTGTTATCCGTCTGCAATTTTAGTTTCACTTCCCATTTGCCAATCATTTGAAAAGGCTCTCCAGCTCCTAAATAAATCTCTCCAATGTCTCCAAAGACATACCCATGAAAAGATGCTCTATTTCAGGCTACATGGAAAGAGGCAAAAGAATCTGTAAACCAAGATTCTACTTTATCCAGAACATCCTGTGCAACATCCCCTGCAACATCTACTCCTCCCTGTTGATCTGCAACCAACCAACAATCTTTCTTTACCTGCTCTTTCTTTCCATCAATCGGACCATTCGTGTTATTCAGTTTCTCCATTCGTAGCTTACTTTCTTCTGCCATTGCTATACTCCCACTCAATCAGAAACCCCTGTGAGTAACCTATAATCAACACACACTATCCATATCTGAAACCACCTGTTAGTAACCCAACCAAAAGCTCTGATACCAACTTGTCAGGATCTTGCTCCACTAATTAGAGCACATATGATTACCTCTTGTATTAGCAACTAAACACGGAATTATACCAGAATCAATAAGTAACTAAAAATATGAAACAACACAGGATTTGAGAGACAATACACAATTGTATTAAATACTCAGAAGAAAATACAATAAAGAAGATGCCACTTCTTTTTCCACCTCAAAGGCTTGCCACACCTCAAGACCTTCTTCCCTTTCTCTCTCTCGGTCCTAACAATCAACTCAAATATAGAATTGATGTTCACCTCTCCAACCAGTCAGTAACACGCTGCCAGTACACCAAGTACACAATCGTACTCCAAGTAGATCTCCTGCTCTCTGTTGCTACCTGCAAATCACTAGACCTTACTCACCATTGTAGATCTCCAAAAGAAGCCATGCACATCCGCTGACCAAGATCATACATATAGGAAGAACCCCTCTGATTCTCCAAACCAGTACCCACACTTGGTACTGTGGCACTAGGAGGAACACACCATTGCTCTCTTCTCTTTGAAGGAGCTTATATTATTGCTCTCTTACTCTCTAGTAATATTTTACAATACAACCAATGAGTCTCTTAAATAGATCTCATGCAAACAATAAGTAGACACCTAATTACAATAATTAGATCTGTAGCTTCTAGTCTAAATTTGGCTCTTGACATGCAAACACTTGGTTCGTTAGCTAACTGCCTGTAACATTCGCAGTTCGAACCACACAGGTGATCGACGTCGATCCCTGCTTGCTTGGGGGTGCCGACACCGATCAACTTCTGACCGACGTTGGTTGCCTTCTGTCTGTACCCTACCGACGTCGGTTTCCCTGATCGACGCTGGTGACTGTAACACTCAGCAAACGCTCTGCAACCTCCTTAACTCCTCCTGTTTGCATCCTGGTGAAGCTTTTAGCTCCACAACCTAACACCACCTTCATATTATGCACTTCAACATTGGTTTATTCACCAAGTATCATAATGTTTGGTGGTCAGTGAAAAAATCAAAAGGACTAGCTAGAAAATAATGTCAAAACTTGTACAATACGAAGACCATCGCTAGATCTTCTCACTCTGTTATGGTATATTTTTTCTTAGACATATAAAATGTATGACTTGCAGATTGGATTGGATGATATAATCCTCCTTATCCTGTCATGCTATAACTACTTTGATTGTTGATCCAAATGGACATGAACATTTTTTTTTATTATGGAAAAACCAAAATAGAGGTTGTGACTAATCTCTGCTTTAATTTTTTGAATGTTGTTTGACATTTCAAGGTCTATTCAAACCTAATTTCCTTGCACGATAAATTTTCCAAAGGTTATGAGATGGTTGTGGAGCCCCAAATAAAATTGCAATAATATCTAGTTTATTCAACTTATATGGAAACTCCTTATTTGGGCATGCAATAAACTTGCTTACCAATATTTTTCTGTTGGGATTCAACCTATATGGACACTCCTTAATTAGGCATGCCCACTCTTTGAGTTTAATATGCATGTCACCCAATAAATGATCTATGCCCTTGACTTCACTAACTTTTGTGGGGAAAACATCTTCATAATCTTGCAATGATTAAACAACCTCCAAGACATGTTTTGTGTCCAGTAATCTTCAATGGTATCCATATTTGGTCTTGCCTATGTACCGATGTTATCCATCCATTTTTGGACCAGTTATTGATAGTTTTGAATTTATTTGACCTTCAGTCCAATACTTCCCGCTGTCCTGGTTGCTCAATGATATTAAGGTTGCACAATCACTCCTCTTTGGTTTTATCTATAGGCTTATTATTTAGAAACTCTATACTCCTTATAGGTTCAAACAATTCTTTTAGATCTAGATCTTCTTCACTTTTAGTGTGTATAGAGTTACTTACATTATTTCAAATCTTGTTGTAGGACTTTATAATGAACCCCTTTTATTCCAAATAATATAGACAATTTTCCACAGTCTTGTGGATGTTTGTGTTAACATCAACTTGGGACTTCAATTTAGTCATGTGAGTTATATCCTCGAATCTCCCATGATATAAAAATATTTTTAATTCATGCAAGCCTTTGTTGTTCCAACGGTTTTTTTTTTCCACAAAGGCAAAAGTTTAAATGAAATCTAGTTGAATATGAGGCCATGTCTTAGTCTCCCACACGTGATCATCATGTATATACGAATCCTTTGGTATTGTGGTTAGAGTTATTTTAAAAATGTGCATTCAATAATTAAGTTCTATATTTTATTATTTCCACATGCCGACAAAAGAATGAACATGCATCTTAGGACATTATCCTACCTAAAATTGGGACCACTTTTGTGAAAGACAAGGTGAAATAGGGAATATTGCATGAAGTATCTTATAAACCTCTTCCAAACTTAGATCATTAGTTTTATGAATATTCCACAAACTATACGTGATTCCCTTTAGCGCATAATTGAGTACACTTACCCACATATCCATGATAGGAACATGCTTCTCTAGTATGTGGAGGAAGATTATTAAATTCTATATACTGAAGTACTGATGACTCTACCTCTTAAGTGTGGACACCATATGTATGGGTTTAACTTCATGATCACCTCACAAGCAATTCAATATATCAACATCTAAATCCCCACTAACAAATGAATCCAATCACCATGTTAATGTACATTCCCTTATGGGCTCAATATAATCTTAACATGTCACACACAACTAATATATATTCTCGATCTCTAACCATGTGAGTGATAAAAATAAAGGTGATTTGTATCCTATCTTATGTAACTAAGGGAGTTTCAAAAAAATTTGAACTGGCTGGATCCATGAAAAATTCGTTCTTTGAAAACTGGAGATTCCCGTAAAGGTTTCACTACATAAGGAAAGATTTTATCTCCTAATGCTTTTGTCTTAGCTTTTTTATTAAATTGAAACCACTCTCTACCCTATGCACATATGGAGAAGAATATTCTTTTGGTATCATATAAGGTTTGCTCTCAGACTTTTTGAAAAGAGTTGACTGTAATAACATCACCTTGATGTGCTTACAACTACTTATCCATTATTTTGATGGTCATGTGACCATCATAGGCCCATTTATTCTCAATCAGAGTAGGGTAGTGATTTTCATTAGTATTCATTTACATCAACTTAAAATTTCCATGCAAACTTAGGTTGACTACCTTTATTTATATATCTTTGAGCCTTCCAATCGATTCAACTTGACCATATTCTGCCAAACTCAAAGTGATAGGGTTAGAGGGGCTTTGTGATGGTTTCTAAAGTGGATATAGAAATCATATTTAAATTTTTCCTAATGTAAAAATCTACATTAGGGACTTCATATCATGCAAGATCAATATCCCTCCTTGCATCAAAATCCCATGATTTATTATTTTTTACATATCAAACCATATTTTCTTCTCTTTGTTACCTTTTTTTTACACTTTTTAGTAGATTATACAATAAATTTGTAATATTTTGAGAAATATATTTATTTCACAAGGTATTTGTTAGTTTTATAAAGTATGTCAAAGCCATAACTACACTTTTCTATCCCAATATCCGCATGATTATTCCATACACTTGGCCTCGATAGTCACATGATATCCTTCACTATTATCTCTATTCTGGATAGACTACAACAAGTGGGCCACTTAATTCATCAAACCTTCTACCTCACACGATCCAAATATTTTCCTTGTGTAACTTTCGAATGGTAATTTATATAGGCATATCTAAAGGTGGAATGCCTTGTTCCCTATGTTGGTTTCTAGTGACATCCTAGATGAAAGATTTATCGTTTGGGTAAGTGTTTATCATATTCATATTGTGCATTGTCTAATCCTTCCTCTTCTTTTCTGGCACTAGTCAATCCTTAATACTATGTTGTCTTATGACTCTATAATAGGTTAAAATAAGTTTCTTGTTGAGGATTGCGGATGAAATACTATGTGATATGCCTTGCCTCCTTGCCCAAATATTAAGTGATAGGTTATCTCTATTAGTGGTTTCCTTACCTACAACCTTGGGAGCCACCCTAATAACTTCCTATCTTTGGGGTGATACCCATCCTTGTTGTTTATTATAATACCCTCCATATTACCTCTAGGGAGATGGAGGTGCCCAATTAGTCTGATATTACTACATATGATATGCCCAATTAATTTATTATTGTGGTAACGTCAGAGTTTATCCTTGTTGATATTGAGGTATTGGTGGCATCCATTCAAGTTGATACTAGAGAGGAAGGGGCCCATCATGGTGAAGGTTGTGCTACTGGGAGACCCCATTCACCTTAATATGACATCTCAATTTTTGAAATTGTTTCTCTTGTCTTTGGCATAAGATTCTTATGTGTAGTGAATACAATGACATTTCTAGTAATATCCCCTTTAAGATATTGAGAGCCCTATACTATTTTTCATCATGAATCTGAGATTTATATAAACTACACTATACACTTTATGATTATTACACATAATGTTGCAGTAAGTATTTTTTTAAAATTTCATGGTCCCCTACAAGCATAACTAGGATTACTCTATTTTATTTTAGCACATTCATTATGATTATGTCCTTCTGGCTTGCATTCAAGCACCATATAACCAACCTTGGTTTCCTTCCTTCCTGAATATCATCCATTCTACATAATATCATACCTAATATGGAATCAATCTTTGTACTACTAACATTATTTTCTACATAATCCTCTATTTTCTCTACCTTGGTCACAGTTACTCTGGCTTTAGCTTTTGTTAGGAACTAAGCTTGAGCTATAACAAACTGAATCTTACTTCTTAGTCCCTCAACAAACCATGTAGCTTTATCAACATCCTAAAATTATAAATTTACCTTATATATGACATTAGAGAATCATAAATCATGATCCCAAATGGATTCTCCAGAATTTTATCTAATTTCCTTCAAAACTCAAATAGTCTGAATGTCACACTTATACAACTTAAATTCTTCTATCGATTTATTTTTTGCCTAATAAAGGTTTGATTGGTAGGATTATTTTTAAACATTAATTTTCTCTATTCTTCCCAATTTACATATCTATCACTAGGAGCAGTCGTAAGAAAATTTTTGAAACATGCAAAAACCAAGTCAAAACAAACATTATTAAGTACCAAAGCCACATCATTAGCCGCATAAATATGCTGAAGGAACATAATTTCACTATCACACTAGGTGGGAGAACTATGTGTGGCTTAATTTACCTCATTGGAGTATAAATACATAGTCAATGATTAGAAATGGGTGATTGGGGTCAGATCAAACCATTACACTTCCCTCTATTTTTATAGGTTTATAGCCCTCATAAGCATATCTAAGGTTTCAAGGTAAATGAAGATGATTTTTGGATCTACATGCATCATCAAGGTTTGGGATTGCAAACACAAAGTAAAGATAGTCACATGTGAGATTACAATCATTATGCCCTACTTTTGTGTAGGTAAGTATCAACCTATGATACTAACCCAAACCTATAGAACCAACTTGGTGCAAACAACAAATCAATTATAGAATTGAATGAACCACATGTTTGTTTATCTCTTATTTTCATTTTTAAAATTCAGTCATTGTCAGATAATCACCTATAAAAACTAAGAATCTTGGTATCTTTCGTACTTTTCATATTTAGCATATGCCACTTATCAAATCAAAATAATTAATCTTAGTCTTTTACATTCAGATATATGCTTGAATGTCATATCTATTGATCTGGATTATATTTCAAAGTTCTATCTTAACTAGATTAATTCCACCCATCAATACAAATTAGGTTAAAACATAGGTTTTGAAATATTGTTTCATTATCAGAGTGGTTATAGAGTAGACATAGTTATTTTAGGGATGGTGATGAAAACAATGAGTTAAATAAATCAGAATTACACTGAGTACATTTCTCCTTTATTGCTTTGACCATTCCAAGTATAGTAAGTGCAATATCAATCTACCCTTTTACATTTTGATTTGTATGATTATTTCCATATTTTAGAGAACCTAAATATTCATTATTTTATCTTAATTAGATCACATTAATCATATATATATATATTTTAAAACATAAAAAACATAAAAGGATCAATGTAAGAAGCTATAAATGAGATGGAAATATGGAAATTAGATTTGAAATAAGAGAACTAGACCTTAGGTAACCTCTAAAATATATATGAAATCAAGGAACAAAGGTGTACACACCTAATTCTAAGGCTGGATACAATTCATAAGTATAAATAGGTGAAAAGTAAGGTATGAGCATTCAATTAACAGAGGGGTTCAATAACTATGTTTTATTTTTTTAGTGTTTTAGCAATGAAAACAAGACAAAAAAAATTATGAAAAGAAAATATAATAATTAACAATGCAAAAACATTGCTTCCATATTTATCCTAGTGCTTGCAAACAATAAACAAGCAAAATGAAAATGTTGAATTATCAATCAAACTTGAAAAGAGGAAATTGATGATTGAATAGTCAAACCTTGATGAATTCTATATTTTTGAAGTTAGCTTTGGATTGGGCAAGCTTGTAGGAGCCTGCGTGCAAAATTTTCAATGCTAATTATGCAAAAAATGGATAACACCTATGTCGTTTGTGCTCTAGGTAGGGTCAACACAGACCAGATTGGACCAACATTCATGTCCTACTATGTTAATTGTATCTTTCATTCACTTTCATAAAAATCTTTGTGTCTCTTCATATTTGGATGTTGTACCTATTTGTACTTGTACTTCTATGATTTGATGGGCATAATTATGGAAACACAATCTTCTTCCTTCTTCTTGACCTAGCTTGCCATTGACTCACAACAAAACAAAGTCATGGTTTGAACAATCTCGAGAGAGTTTTAGATACATATATCAAGCTTTAGAATCAATCCCATAGTTATATGTAGTGTGAATAGAATCTTGAGCAAAGTTTTTATTCCTCTTCTTTAGATGTGGAGATGCATCTGCACGTAATTTGCCTAAGACCTTCTTTGTTATAAGAGGGTGATGCACAAAGGATGACTCCATTTTGGATTAGGGCTATTGATACTTGATTTCCCTCTCTATCTCACTCACACACACACACCTCTCATGAAATAGTTTGGAATGACTTGGTATGAATAAGATGATCTAGGACATAATTTGCACTTAGGTTGACTCTAAAAAATAACAAGTGACAATTAAGGCACATGAATGGTGGGCCTCGTTCCCACCCAAGTTAGGATCTATGGGATCACCGATCCTATCCCAAGAAAAATAAGGGTGTGATGTTTCAAGTAGAAACATAAAAATATGTGCAATTAGGTTATAAGCTAAGAATGTATATATTTAGAGAAGGGTCATATGCATGTATAAGGTTGAAAGATGAAATGAGGTATAGTGTGGGATGGGAGAAATACTAGAAATAAACAATTTACAAGTGTAGTAAGCATGAGAAAATAAGGGGAAGACAATGTGGAAAAGTGTGTTCTACAAAAATTAGGTGGACTACACTAGAGCATATTGGTTGCTCCTACCTTACTTTGACATAGGGGGCATTGTACCCTTGCATTGAGTTTTGTGTGATGTTATTTATCCTAAGCTACAACACTAGTACTCCCTAGAGTTACATATTTTTACATCAGGATTTGCATGATGTTATATATCCTATTCTACAACACTTCTATACGACACTAGTATTCTTTAGAGTTACATATTTAGCATTGAGCTTTGCATAATGTTATTTATCCTATGTTATAACACTTCAATACGACACTAATAGTACCTAGAGTTACATGTTTTGAATTGATATTTTCATGATGTTATCTATCCTACGCTGTTACGACACTTGGGGCATGTTAATTGCCTTTCTATCTCACTATGGATCTTTCTATGTGATATTTTGTGATAGTTACATGTGTTTTATGTGATTTTTCAATGATATACAATATACACATTATTATTATAGTTGGTGATTGTAACTCTATTATTTTGAGAATTGTGATTGTAGCCATATGTTTATTCAATCCCTCACCTTAAAAGGGGGCATATATCAAGGAATTTTCAAAAAGTTTGAGCAAAAATATGGGGAAAAAGTATTTTTGAGAAAATGTTTGGCACTTGGTTTGCAGTAAAATTATCTAATCCGTTGATTACGAAGTGGGATGGGCTATCAAAATTTCCAAAGAAGTGGTGGTTATGTCTAACACTTTTTAGAAAAGTTTTAATTGGTATAATTGGAATAATTGGAGCATTTTTTCAAGTTATGGTAGAATTCGGTTCACATAAAAGTAGGTGTATTTGTTCGTATTCTCATTTCAATTTTCAATTTTTAAAGTTTTACATTTGATGTAGTGTTTTATATGGCATTGACTACTTATTGCATTTAGTTATTGTTTTAGGTATGTAAGCTTTACAACAAGTCAGTGTGGATGAAGCCTATCTTGAGTATCATTTGATCCCTTCACCCTTGTATAAGTAAGTCAAGGTATGTGCTTCAATTATTTATCTTTATAATTTGATGCATGCATGCAATCACTCACATACACACATAAAAATGGGGCATTATATAGTCACATAATTTTGGTACAAGATCCTACTCCATATTATATTTTCCTTGTTTTGATATACTTAGTCCATTTGTGTATAATTAGTTGTTTCTAAGACTTCTCATACCCTATGTTAGCTTTTTGTTTTTGCCTTAATCCATCTAAATACATTTGAAGCTTCACTAAATTATTTTTTTAGCCTTGAGCCTAACTTCATGGATCTATGTTGCTTCTCACACCTCTATTTTTATTGGGATGAAACCCATGATCCTGCTAACTCTACCTAGGTAAAAATGGTGGGCCTATTATTTCCATCTGCCACTATTTTGTGGGCCCTTTCACCTTTGGTCAAAATCCTTTTACCTTGATTTTCACTTATTGATATTTTCTAGGATCAACCTTAGTGCATTTCATCTCCTAGATAATCATGTTTATACCAAGTCATACCAAGCCATTTAATTTTTTTTATCAAGTATCAAATATCAAAGAAGAGTCATGCAAACTGACGAGTCCTAGTCCACCTTCAATGTTGAGCAGATCCTTGTAATATCTATTGCTACATTTGTAAGAAAGTCATCCACCTTGATACTTCAAACTTTGTGATATCAACCTCTTATACTAAAATGAGGTTTAGGTAAATGTGCATATTGTCGCATCACCACCTAAGTAAGAGGAAGTCCTAGCCCTTGCTCTAGATTCTATTTACACCGCACAAGAAATGCATGGGTTCTGATTCAAATGTGACATATATGTAGTTACAACTCCTTTGAGGTTGCCTAACTCATAACTTGTTTTTGTTGTGATTTGATGGTAAACTAGGTCAATAGAGGAACAAGACTACATTTATACATTATGCCTAATATTATCAAGAAGCGTAAGCACAAAATTGTACAACATACATTAAAAATTATAAATCTATAAATAGTGTTCATTACATGTTCAGTTTATGTAGACAAAATTTTCAATCACATATAAGCAATACCAATTTTGCCCTAAGAAGAATCATTAGTTAGGAAGTAGGCACGTTTCTATTTTTACACAATCATAATTCTAAATTTCATACATGGCAGATATACGTCTACATAGTCCGGAGCCACTTCTATAATTCATAATTGATCGTCAGGTGTGATTATCCCTAAATAGAGGCCTTAAAATAAATCCATTTCCTTATCATTTGTGGGTTTAGTTGCCTCGTTAATATTTGGAGAATAAGTACAATTTCTCATCAATCGACACAAAGTTTTAAAAAATTGAGTGAGTTTTTTGGAGGCTTAGATCTAACAAATGCGTAAGTAAAAAAATATTACACATACATGAAATTTCCTATAATTGTATTTTATATGATTATGGTAACTAGAAACATAACTTGATAGCTATGGGAAGGTTCTTTACTTGGCCCAAACTTCCTCAATTAACTTCATTTTGTTGTTTTGGCATGATTTTAACTGTTAGACTTCAATAACTATCTCCAGATCTCTTGATATTCATGATAATTTTATAAACTTCCTTTTAGTTATTTAGGTATGTTTTGGAAAATTATTTAGGTTTGATTTACCATTTTATATTTGTTTTAGACCTAGTTAAATGTTTATGTATGTTTGTGTTGAAATTTTATTAAAATCCATTTATCTATACTACACATATATAAATAGTGGTATTTAATGATAAATTTTTATTTAAGCATATGAAAACATAAAAATATATGAATGATTATGCATTCTATATTGTTGAATAGTAAAATATTATGATGATGATATTTTTTAATGCCTGTGAGATAAATTTGGTCTATATGACCTTATAAATTATACAAACAATGTAATTTACTTAGAATCCTCTTCGCAAAGTGTCATTTGTAATATTCTTTGTTGACATCAATCTTTGCAATATTTGGAATCTTTCCAACCAAAGTGGCATTGCAATCCTTGGACTCTTCCCAATCAAATTACCTAGGAAAAGAAGTAGCAAGCTAGAAATAGATCAAGGTAATACATAATTAAATGCAAGATCCAATATATGACAATTTTGATTGAGAAATAATTTTTTTTAACACTTTATTTATCGAAAGAAAACTTGGACCACAAAAACCTTTTTTTAACTTGTGTAAACATTTGAATCGATGAACATTAAGTTTTAAAATAAAATCATTGTTAGGTTGTGGAGCTAAAAGCTTCAACCCTTTGCAAACAGTGGAACAAAGGTTGTTGAGATCTAGGAGCACCGGCGTCGGCAACAGGACCGATGTCGGTCGAGACCAGTGCAGAAGGCCACCGACGACGGCAGGAAGTTGGCCGACGTCGGCAGAACCAGACAAGCAGGGACCGACGTCGGTCGCCTGTGTGTTCCAGAACTGTTCGTTGCACGGACAGTTAGTTAAGTGAACGAAGAGTTTGCATGTTGAGACCAGTCAGAGTCTTGGGCTGCGATGATAATTGTCTAAATTAAGAGTCTAAGTTATTGTTTAAGTTAGGGATCTATTTATAGACCCATTGGCATGTATTGTTTATGCATGAGATAGAAAGGAAGAGTTCCTTCTAGTTGTAAGATCAGTGAGTTGCAGGTTGTTGCAAGCTCATAGGAGATCTACATGTAAGTTTGGTCTTTGAATTGCAGGTTGCAGGTTCATGGGAGATCAACTTAAAGTGCTATAGAGTGCTTGGTGTACCGGCAGGGTTATTATTGACTGGTTGGTGAGGTGAACAC
This sequence comes from Torreya grandis, assembly GCA_037957365.1. Taxonomy (NCBI): domain Eukaryota; kingdom Viridiplantae; phylum Streptophyta; class Pinopsida; order Cupressales; family Taxaceae; genus Torreya; species Torreya grandis. The sequence goes on from JARHVA010000193.1 coordinate 4,181,178, forward strand.
CAATTATGTGTGTGAGTTGGTTGTTGGGACCATTTTTTTTGTGTAGGAGAGTGTGTGTGAGAAGAATTACTGTACACTTGAGGTGTGGCGAACCTCTGTAAGGTGAAAGAGTGTGGCGGCTCTTTGTTGTATTCTTTTCTGTAAAGTGTTAATACAAGATAGTGTATTGTCTCTCATATTCTGTGCTATTGGTGAATTCTAGTTACTTGTGTTTCTAGTTATTTCCGCATATTCAATTGCTTATATTTGGTAATCATACTGTGCTCTTTCTGAGGAGCAAGATCCTAACAGGTGGAATTAGAACAGGTGTGTTTGTTCTTAGATTCCCACCAACTCCTAACAAGTGGTATCAGAGCTTTTGGTTGGGATACTAACAGATTGGTTTAGATCTGGGTAGTGTGTTTTGATTACAGGTTACTCACAGGGTTTCTGTTTGAGTGGGAGTTGAGCAATGGCAGAAAACAGTCAGCTACGAATGGAAAAGTTTAATGGCAATAACTACCAATTATGGAGGATGCAGATTGAGGACTATCTGTATCAGAAAGATTTGTACTTACTGTTGGGTGGGGTTGCTAGCAAACCCTCGGATATGAAAGATGAAAAATGGGAGGTTCTTGATCGGAAGGCTCTGGGATCTATTAGATTGAGTCTTGAATCATCTGTGATTTCCAGCTTATCACAGTGTAAGACAATGGTGGAGTTGATGAAATCTTTGGCAAATTTGTATGAAAAACTCTCGGCTTCTAATAAGGTATTTCTTATGAAGCGTTTATTTAATTTGCAAATGTTGGAAGGTGGATCTGTTCATATCCATCTTAGTGATTTCCATGGTTTGGTAAACCAGTTAAGTTCAGTCAATATTGTATTTGATGATGAAATTAGAGCTCTCTTAATCTTGTGTTCATTACCTGAAAGTTGGGAAGGTTTGGTAATGGCAGTTTCTAATACTGTGTCTCCTTCAAAAGTCTTAAAAGTGGATGATGTTGTGAGTGTGATCTTGAATGAAGAGATACGCAGGAAAAGCACAGGTGAATCATCAGGTGATGCTTTGAGTGTTGAAGGCAGAGGAAGGCCAAGAGAGAAGACAGAGCGTGGGAGATCAAGGTCGAAGACAGGCAGGAGATCCAAGTCCAGGTATGGCAGAATAACCTGCTGGAAATGTGGAAAGCAAGGGCACTTAAAAAGAGATTGCAGATCGGGTGAAGATCAGCATGAAAGACATGGAGAAGAAGCAGATGTTGCGGATTACGTTGCACAGGATGCTCTGGTATGTTCTTTGAATAAAGTAGAATCTTGGGTTTTAGATTCTGGTGCCTCTTTTGATGTATCCCCACATAGGGAATTTTTTCATGAGTATGTCCAGGGAGACTTTGGAGAAATTTGTGTAGGGGATGGTAAGCCTTGTCAGATTACTGGCAAAGGAAAAGTGAAGCTGAAATTGCAGACAGGTGACACATGGGTGTTAAAGGAGGTCATGCATGTCCCAGTTCTGAAGCGGAATCTGATTTCTGTTAGAAGTTTGGGTGATGAGGGTTGCACAGTAACTCTCACAGCGGACTCTTGGAAGGTTACCAAGGGTACACTTGTTGTAGCTAGAGGTAAGAAAGTAGGTACGCTTTATCTATCTACTTGTATTACTGATTCTCTTTCTGGGTTATCTACTTCAGCTGTAGATTCGGAGATGTGGCTTAATAGGCTTGGTCACATAGATAAGAAGGAGATGCTTGTTCTTGAGTCAAAGAGTATGCTTTCGGATTTGGAAGGCATGGATCGTGGTCTCTGTATGCAGAAGAAGAAGGTGACGTTTCTTGAGGAATCCGATGTTAGTGACAAGAACAGGAAAGCCTTAGTTTTCAAGGAGAAAGTGACAGACAGAGTTCAGCACAAGGTGCAGAGCAATTCTGAGCAGAGCAAGGGTGATTTGGACAAGGGTTTGATCCAAAAGGAGCTCGCGGGAAAAAGTTAGGTCTCACTAGAAAAACACAGAGACCGACGTCGGCAAGAAAACCGACGTCGGTGTCCAGACAGGGACCGATGTCGGCTATGTGCAGCCTGACGTCGGTGACTCGGGGCAGTTATCGACCGTTGTCGGCCAGGGGAAATCGACGTCGGCAAGGTGGCAGTCGCAGGGAACCGACATCGGTCAGCTGTAGACTGAGATGTGACCGGCATCGGTCACTGAGACGAATTTTGGGTGGACAGCTTGTTGTCATGGAGTCTCAAGCGCCCATATGGAGGACTGAAGGTGTAAGTAAGTTCTTAAATTCGTCATTTCCCTTCTTTACACTACTTGTTGCTCACTTATGGTATAGAACCAGGAAGTTGTTAAAGAAGCAGAACAGGTAGATCCAAAAAACAGTGAGAGCTTGGCATGGATGAGGATGTGATTCCTTGGAGGAGAACCAAACAGGTGTTTTGGGTAGAGTTGCCAGCTGGAAGTAAGCACTGAGAGACGAATGGATGTTCAGGATGAAGAAGAGCGGAAATGGATACGTGAGATGGAAGATCAGGGTACATGATCTTGTATTAGCTGCAGGGCAATGGAGGTTTGATCATTGTGTTTCTCTTTACCAGGTTGGATAATATTAGCTACATTATCCTATTTTCTGTATGATGTGCTTGTTGCAGGGTTACATATACAGGTATTGCTGAACTAAAGGTAAAGCTAGTTCAGGGGTGTGTCATGGAGAATCTGGGAGCAGCAAGATTCTTTGGCATGAGTGTGTTCTAGAGACATGGAGGTCTTGTTGACTTTGTTTCAGGATGATTGTGTGAAACCGGTTAGCACGCCGATGGTTGGACAGTTCATAGAACAGGTGTCTTGATTCACATAATGAGGTTGAGTGCATGGTATGTACTAAACCTAAGTTTTCCCAAGCAGTGGGAGTTATCACAAGTTTGGAGTCAATCTGGGAAAGTAATACTGAAGGGCAGTTCAGTGGGACCAGCAGCAGGTGCACTTGCTATGCAGGGTCAAGTTCTTTTTCTACATGGTTGTAGATGCGGATGTGGCAGGTAATTTGGATGACAGGTTTTACACTACAGGATTTGTGGTGGTTGGTCTTCAAGAGTGATCTTGAGGAGGGATACAAGCCAAGGGAACAAACTAGACGGTGTACAGGTACAGGTACAGGTTGAAGCTGTTTATCTCCAAGTGGGAGATTGTTAGGTTGTGGAGCTAAAAGCTTCAACCCTTTGCAAACAGTGGAACAAAGGTTGCTGAGATCCAAGAGCACCGGCGTCGGCAGCAGGACCGACGTCGGTTGAGACCAGTGCAGAAGGCCACCGGCGACGGCAGGAAGTCGGCCGACGTCGGCAGAACCAGACAAGCAGGGACCGACGTCGGTCGCCTGTGTGTTCCAGAACTGTTCGTTGCACGGACAGTTAGTTAAGTGAACGAAGAGTTTGCATGTTGAGACCAGTCAGAGTCTTGGGCTGCGAGGATAATTGTCTAAATTAAGAGTCTAAGTTATTGTTTAAGTTAGGGATCTATTTATAGACCCATTGGCATGTATTGTTTATGCATGAGATAGAAAGGAAGAGTTCCTTCTAGTTGTAAGATCAGTGAGTTGCAGGTTGTTGCAAGCTCATAGGAGATCTACATGTAAGTTTGGTCTTTGAATTGCAGGTTGCAGGTTCATGGGAGATCAGCTTGAAGTGCTATAGAGTGCTTGGTGTACCGGCAGGGTTATTACTGACTGGTTGGTGAGGTGAACACCAATTCTGTGTGTGAGTTGGTTGTTGGGACCATTTTTTTGTGTAGGAGAGTGTGTGTGAGAAGAATTACTGTACACTTGAGGTGTGGCGAACCTCTGTAAGGTGAAAGAGTGTGGCGGCTCTTTGTTGTATTCTTTTCTGTAAAGTGTTAATACAAGATAGTGTATTGTCTCTCATATTCTGTGCTATTGGTGAATTCTAGTTACTTGTGTTTTTGGTTATTTCCGCATATTCAATTGCTTATATTTGGTAATCATACTGTGCTCTTTCTGAGGAGCAAGATCCTAACAGGTGGAATTAGAACAGGTGTGTTTGTTCTTGGATTCCCACCACCCCTAACAATCACAAACTTTGTTTGGCTCTCTTGATTGTAAATATTTGTGTAAGTATGTCATATATCATTGTACAATGGGAATGTTTGGAGAAAATGAGATTTATCTTTTATTTAATTTGAGTTGCATAGCTTATAACTTTTTTTTTTAGGGAGTGTATTTTTGAGAGTGTCCATCTACCAGTTTCACTAGGTAAATCAGATTTTCGCTATAGCCAATATTTAAACTTACCTCTTAGTAAATATGGGTTAGTATTTGAATGCTGAGCTTCACCAACTTAAAATCAAAATCTTTCTTTGGAAAATCTTCATTGTGGAATTTGTTAATACATACACAATAATTATTTCCACACATAGCCTTAATGTTGATTAAATTGGAATCTGCATAGCTCCTGCAGATTCCATAGCCCCCGCTAATGACCTGGTCACATTTTTATAAATTGAATATGTTTTGTTTATTTCCTTCATAGTTACCATAGTTTAGAGTATGACAACCAACGATTAATAAGTATTTTGACTCTCGAGTATGGACTTTTGGAAAGCAATAGACATATGTTCTGACTCTTGAATATGGATGATACATGTCTCTCAATTAAACTTGTTCAACTCTTACTTTGGAACTTACAAACCCCATTTTTACATGGGAGCTACTTTTCATATTTTCAATGATTAAAAATTCGATGACTTGTATGAAGTGTGGTCTATAAAAAAGTTCATTAAAGGTATATGTGATAATATTTAAATTGCAATAGTAACTATACTAGTATTTATCCAAATATCCATATTATTGTAAGGGGAGTTGGATTTTTCTTCTTCAGATTTATTCATAATTATTGGAGTGTTAAAGTGTGCAACGCAATTTCAAATATATAATTTTTTTATAGGTGGATGAAGTTTATAAGCAATTAGTTGTTTATCAATTATGGTTAAAAAACAAGTTTGTTGTTGGTATGTCACATAAAGTTTTTTTTCATACAAACTCAAACTACTACTTAGGCTATATCTCCACAATATTTTATACTTACCAATGCTAGGCAACTTAACCACACGGTCTGACTAAGACAATTACTATAATTCATCTATTGGTTACGAATATAACATTATTAATTTTTGACAACTTAATAAATAGATCTAGATAAAAGAGATACTACTTAATCATTACATTTCCACAAACTAGACTTGATTAATTCAAATTGAAAACATTTACCGATAAGACTAATCGCGTTGTAATTCTTCAGTTTATAGACAAAAACTTAAGTATAAACAATTTTCAATACAAAGGCTTTCCCCATATCTAGAAGATCATTTTTATATTTACATATTTCCATTGAGCTAACAAAAATGCACTTAACAAAGACAATTTAGTAAGAATATAAAATAATCATTTACAGTTTTTATATTTTGGCCACACAATATACTACTTATAATGGTCTTTGTCTAGATTCATCTTTATTTTTATCTATTTCAATTCTCTAATTACTAAAGGTAGGGACTAGCTGCTACACGACCCTTATTTCATCATGGATGCCCCAAAAATTCAACCATTTATAAGTATATTTTCCAACCTATTTTTAGGCAAAGATGTATTAGGTACAATAATAAGGTAATAATACAAGTATATCTTGTTTTAAATTTTCCAACTTATGCGTTTATAACATATATTATTTTAAGGATTCACTTTCGATTGAAAACATATCAAATTCTATGAGGAGGATAGGATAAGGTGTAATGCTTTTAATTTTGAGATATGAATACTAGATTCTTTTGGATTTGCTTAATTTTGTTCAAGGCTTCCAAGATATGATTCCACTGTAATCTTCAAGACCACAACGAATCATAAGACTAAAAAATTATGTTTTCTTTTTATCCCAATGCCAAAGTTTGACATCTTTACAATAATTTTCCAAACCATAATAATTCTTTCACGTATGAAAATTCTTGTTTAAATACTTATATTCTAACTTAGATATGATTAATATCAATGCCTATATATTTATAATTGTGAACTATCGCTAAGGAATAATTATTAAAGGAGACACACACACACACACACACACACACACACACAATTGCGGGATTTCAATAATAATAATAATAATAATAATAATAATAATAATAATGTCAAAAATATGTTTCGAAGAAATAGAAAATTCCTTGAAAAATAATGTATAATAATAGAGAGAGTAATATAGTAAAATGAAATCCTCAACTTACATGGATATGTCACTTTAGTTTTAGTATATTTTTTAATAAAGGAAAATAGACATACCTAAAAAATGGAAAAGCCTACATCATTAATCAATCAAACTGAAACAAATAGAGAGCAAGCCTCGCCAGAAGCATCTTATATTAATAATTTATTATTGTAGAGGCTACCCTTGGAGAAGAGGACCCAAGTTAAGGACCGTAGCTAGAGAAGATATATAATTATACTTAAAAAAACACCTGAGCACGATGGTTCCAAGAATCCATATTTATATAAATATAGAAAAAACAACGGTACACAATAAAGCAACATAAAATGGAAAAATGCACAAGAAATAATGGTTTTAGTAAAACATACTTGGGAAAAAACTATAATAATAAATAATTAAGATATAAATAAATAATATATGTAGATTCGAATCATATAAAACGACATAAAAATTGGCATACTTGATTGTTACTTTGCCCCCAAAATTTGAACTTTTATAAATAGAGTGTTATGGACCACAATGACTCATACTCGTCCCCAAAGAAGGACATTCCATCTATAACAAGTTAGGGGAAATAATGTTAGTAGGGGATTTTAGTGCAAGTACAAAAAGCAAACATGGGAACATTCTAATAAATAACGAGGACAAAAATATCAATCCTCTAGAGCTAGAAGAAGATGAAAATCATAAAAGATCTAGACTTTTAGAATATGGAAAGGGGTCCATCATGCATTTTGGGGAAGAATTACTAAGTTTGTGTAACACAAAAAATTTGATCATTTGTAATGTTATGTCGAGTAAATGATGTAAATCCAAGAATTACACATGCAAAACCCACAATGGACAAAGTGTAATTGACTATATTATATGTTCACAAAAATATATCCCCACAAGTCATCTATTATAGTAGACATGGAAGTATAAGATTTCCTTGTAGAGCTTAAATCATATCACAACCCAGTCTATATACAATTTCAAATTCAAGTAAGCAAGCAACAATATGAGCACATTTGGGCCACTTAAGATAAACCACCAATTACAGGGAATGTCCTCTAGACGAAGGAAAATTGGCATGCCTTCAAGGTTGCAGTGAGAAACATATTTTAGGAGGGATAAGATGAGAGGGCAACTAATGTACGTACATGTTCTTCTAAAAGAGACTAACACACATGATTCAAGAAACTATAAGCATGTGCAAAATATCTAAACCTAAGAAGTATGAAAATAGTTTTTGTAGAAATCCTTGGTATGATGAAGAATGCAACGCAACAAGAAGAAAACCAAAGGAACCAACATGCTAGACATAGATAATAGAAAAATTTATGAGCAAATGGTGAGGACAAAAGATGAAGACTATACGAGAACAAGAGAAGAAGATTTGATATACTTAGGGAAACATGATCCGAAAACATTTTAGAAGGAGATACATATGATAAAAACAAGAATAAAAAATAAAATTACAAGTCAATGGATGGATTATTCAAATCAATTTTAAAAACATGAAAAGGAAAAAGACATATCCCTTACAATTAATGTCAGAGAAGATATTTTCACACCTAAAGATATCAGGGATGGGATTGAGAAGCTTACAAATTAGGGCATAAACGACTTGCAAGTGAAGTATCTAAAATGGAGAGCAAAAATCTTAACACTACACATCAGAGAAATTTTCTTTAGTTTCATTCAAAATGGCTTTCCAATAGAGTGGACAAATAGTCTAACCATACATTTTTTTTAGAATGGGTGTGTTAATAATCCTTGAAACTATAAAAATAAAAATAAACCCTTTAAACCATCAAACCATCGTGGTGAATACCCTCTTTCCAAAACTTATTGGGAGCGTGGTAACACATAGGATTAGTAATCGAGATAAGGAAAAAGGAAAGAGATTAAAGGGGAAAACAAGTTTCATATCAAAACATTCAAAAATAGATTCATTGTGTCACACTTAAACACTTACTCAAGAAGGGCTTGGATTAAAAAAGTGGTGTATTATTGTTTCATAGATTTCAAGAAAATATTTGATATAGTATCAAGGAGAAAATCAATGCACAAATTAGGAGGAACTAAAGGTTCTAGTTCACTATAAGGAAATGATTCATAGACTTTATGAATAAGTCAAGGCCAAAATCAAAACATGGGGAGGGTTGTTTAAGTGCTTTGGAAGTGATATAGGTGTCAAACAAGGCCAACCTTTTCCCCACTTTTTTGGGTTTATATATCTATAAGTTGGAAGAATGGATAGACAAATGTGGGGGCAAAGAGGTTCACTTAGCCAAATATGTGATGAAACTTCTCTTATATGTGGATAATCAATTTTTAATTTAAAAAATAACCCAAAGTTTAAAAGACCATTTACAAGGTCTATAATTCTTTTATAAAGAGATAGTGATGCAAGTTAACATTAGAAAAACTAAGATATCAATTCTCCCTGTAAAAAAATTAAGAAAAACTCAATTTCTAGTTCGAAGTGGAACCTCCTTGAATTGGTATCAAAGTATAAGTATTTTGGTTTAGACTTTCACAATAAACTTAGTTGGAATACATGTAAATTGAAAAGAATACAAGGTGGATGAAATTCTCTATACATATTACAAAAAATATATAAGAATGCCGAGATGTGGGATTGGAAGACCACCATGGTCTTATTTGGATTACTTGTCACCCATGTGGTGTTGTATGACTGTGAATTATGATAGAGTGGCACCTGGGATTTAAAATGGAGGCAAATAGAAAGGATCTAGAAATGCTTTATTACAAACAACTTCAAATCAAGGCTTTAGTGCCCTACCAAATAGTCCTTGTTGAAACAAACACTTTCCCATTAAAAGAATCCATTATGATAAACAACTTGAGTAAACAATTGAAATCATAGAGACCAACAAGGGAAGAAGAGCATGTATGAGAAAGAGCACCTGGATGAAATAGATGCACAAATGGATGAGTAAATACGATATTTGCTCAAATGAATGCCCAACTCTTAACAAAGAAATAAAATACTATGTAAACGAACAATTTAGACTAATCACGTGGAGAAAGAAAACATGCAAGAAATAATAACACCATCTTAAAGAATTCAACCCATGAGCATGATAAAAAATCATATGTAGGCGCTGGGACTAAATGGAGTGAGAATATACTTATAGTCAAGATAAATACTAATTCCCACACTCTCAATTCTAAGATAGGAAGATAGGTGACACTTAAGAAAAATGGGAAGATCGGATATATGTTTTCTACATCACAAAAGTAGAAGAAACTGAGAAACATTTCATCCTAGAATGCTCAATTTAAAAGGACCGGATATATATTTTCTACTTCACAAAAGTAGAAAATACTGAGAAACATTTCATCTTAGAATACTTAATTTAAAAAGACATTCAAATGAGATACACAAAATCATTGAAAAGAAATTTCATATAAAACTATTCGAAGAATTACTAATCTAAATCAAGTATAGAAAAAACAACTTTCTTAAAGAAACAACTCAACCCTTAATTTCAAGATCCTCGGTGGTTGAAGCACAACATGACACAAAAACCACCCGCGCCGGTACTAACGTTTTCCTCTTGTATTATTGGAGACCCTCTCATTGCCATGGGAACCACAAATTCTCTGTCAAGGCCATGAACGGCCAAATTAGTAAATTAACAAATGCAGAAATCTGTATGTTAAAAGAAAAGCTCGGTTTATTGAAGCTTCAGGAGGAAAATACAGCACAAGCAATGCCAATGGAGGCAGAAGGATCACCAAGTAATTTCAAGACGTGCAAGCGGTGCAAAAGCACTTACGATCCCTCATCCAATTCATCCTCCTCCTGTCGCTTTCATCCATCCTTCTTTGTTTCTCGCCGCCACGATGACCAGAAAAGGTGCAATTCCCTCCCCTTTAATTCCACACAGTTGTTTGACGGATCTTTTAAAATAAAAGAAAATCAAAGTTCGAAAAATTATTCCGAAGTTAGATTATTTACCGTGCAATTTCTTAGATTTTTTGAATCGCAATTAGGGCATTTGGTTTACGCATTCCGTTCCAAAAGAAATAAAAAATGAACTTTTGGTTCATTAAATTTTGGACATGTTGCCATTTTTTCTACTTTTTCATAATCTGCTTTTACTAGGAAGGAGTAAATTAGTCAATTTACGTCCATTTGAGCTTAGCAGATCGTTTTTTCCAGAGTGCGGTTCAATTTCTATAGCTGCAAATAAATTGATTACAGAGGACTTATTTTTCCTTTTTCCTTTTTTTTTTAACCATTTCAGTTAGGGTAATTGTAACTTCGGGATTCTGTTTTCCTTTTTGTTGTAAATTCCACTTCGGTTTAGTTGCCACAACCAAGCGGTATCTCTTCAGTCAAATTAACCTTGGACTCTTTTGCTTTTTTTTTTTAAATTATTTGGTAAATTCCTCCTTCTTGGGTAACCTTCAGGTTAATTTCCGCGACCTAAGGGTATTTGTACCATCAAATTTATTTTCGCCACATCCAGTATATCCAAATTCAACACCTTATCACGTCTCCTAGGATTTCAATCTGGGGCTCTCTGATGAAATCCCTCATGCGCTGCTACTTGAGCTTATCCCATCCAACAAGGGTAACTTTGCGCTGTTAAAAAATAATAATTAAAAGCAGTTATTATTCACCTGTGTTCTGCTCGACTTTCCCTAAGTTTTGGTTTAATAACCTTTTTTCTCAGTTTGTAATTTATCGCACAGTCATGAAAGAGTAATAATTTTTTGGCCCTTAGGCATAATGTGGCAGTAGAGCCTTGTTTTGATTTTCAATTTACTTGTTTCAGTTAGGGTAAGGGTAGCTTTGTGCTGTTAGAAGAAAATAAATTCAAACATATGTAGGGATCATTTACATGAATTTTCCTTCTCTTTTACCAATATTTTTCCTAATTAATATTTTTCTGTAACTTGTACTATTTGTGCAATAGCCAAACAGAAGACCATAGCTTGAAGTCTGTAGTGTATCGGTGTGTACTTAGCATCACTTCGGGCAGATTTATAGCTGCAGGTTTTTTACATTATATGACTTAAATCAGGTATTAGGACTTCCGAGTTTTGGTTTGCAAATCTTCCTTTCACCAATCCGTCCAAGACTTGAAATCACCTTATCGCTTTTCCCATTTATGAAGATACACATGTTGGGGCGACTTAGCACTCTGTGGAAATGGAACCCTGGTGGACCTTAAAGCAGCCAAGAAAGTTCAAAAGTGGATCATAGCCTGGTTGACATCATAACTGGATTTTTCTTTCTGATCCGTAGAAAATGGTTTTATTATTTACTGGCAGAGCCCATGATACTGTACAGCAGTAAGTTAAAACACTGAAAGCTGAGAATCAAAAACCATCTGAGTTCTCTCCTCCTGTTCAACCAAGAGTCCTTGAGAGTGACGAGGGGCCTAAAAACAATACAAAAACTGTCGAGGTAAGACTGCAATGCTCTAAAGTAACTATACCAACACCTATTCCAGAAACTATGCAAGCCTCTGTACCAGCATTAAATATATTGTGTGCGGCATATAAAGCGGCCAATACACATAAAAGTCTATAAACAGACATGAGCTTAAATCCAAGAATATAGACTTTCAGAGACGTAAACTGAAAAGAAGTGCTTGAGGATGAGCATGTTAAAAGGACTTGCATTCCCTATCTTTGGATTCTAACATGGTTTCTGTAGGCTTCGTGATCTAGGTGACGGTTTGAGACAAAATTCTGACAAAATACTGAAATACTAGTAGGTCACTTTGCCAGGGGCATAACTGCTTTACTGTCGATCGGAAATCTTAGGTTATGCTCTGTGACCATAAAAATAGTTGTTGTAGGCATACATTTTGGTCAGAGAAGTTTGACCCCCAAAATCACTTCAAAGGGGCTGCAAATCATAAAACACAAATATCTATAAAATTCCAAAAATTTTGGAAAAAAAAGAAATTTGGTTTTTTGATAAGTTTTTATGCCATGTCAATCCCTTTCAACTTCATGGGGGGACACTTGTCACATGGCTTTGCTTCACTTTCTATTTTTAGATATTTCATTTCCACTAAAAATAGCTTCAAAGGAATTGTCATTTAAATGTAAAAATCAGTGTTGTAAAATAATTATTTTTTCAGAGATATTAGCTTCTTGTAAATTACTTTCATTGTCAACAAAACTTTTATTTACATTGCAGTATCATATGTGTTTATTGGGTTTGCTTTCTTTGTTTTCGTTCACTGCTTTCTTAACGCATCAAGTTTGTGTAATTTAGTGTGTTGTCCATTGGATTTCAAATCAAATCCAGATCAGTGGTATTAGAATAGTTTGTTGCGTGTTTGTATGCCCATCAAACAAGACCAAACTACGGGAAGCACAGTCTCAAGAAGCACAGTCTCAAGCCGCACAGCCCTTCAAAACATCTCCCTTATTGGTGCAAATGATCTCAAATGGAAAACAAAGAGGGAACATGAGATCCTTTCAATTTGTTGCTCAATAAAGTCCTCGAGAAGCAAAGGAGGGAGGAGATGGAACAGTTTACCAATATCATTTCACGAGTCATTCCCGTGACATCTACCTCTTCATCAAGGAGATCCTTTGGGGGTTCGACACCCTTTCAATATCCCTCATTTTGAAGGAAAAATTGATGTAGGCGAAGTAGACAAATGGCTCAACCAATTTGAACCATATTTTGCTATAAATAATTTCTCAGACAATGAGAAGATAACATTTGCTCTTTCTAAAGATGCTTCTCATGCTTAAAAATGTGGGGAATCATGCTATCTTCAAAACAACAAAGAAAATGATGCAAATGAGAGTTAACACTCTACTAAAAGGATTCCACAGTCAAGACAAACAATTTGTAGAGATCTTTAAAGAGGAGTACCACCCTCTGAAGAATTAAGATGACCAATACAAAGAGTTGCAAAAATTGTGGCAGGGTCAAGAACAAACAGTGCAAGATGGTACAAATCGATTTCATGCCTTGTCGGCAAATGTTGGTATGTGCACTAGTCATCATACTTCCAAGAAGAAATGGAATTATTGAAGATCAAGACATAGGAAGAAGCCTATTGGTATGTGTTTAAGATTGAAGAAAAGTTCTGACGTAAAGGCAAGAAAGAAACTACTCCTGGCAGTAGTGGCATTACGTATGACAACAAGCAACAGGAGCAACACCATCAATCAAAGCCTCTTTTGAAGAAGGCTCCACCAAATAAGAGTCCACATAAGGACACAAGAAAGTGGTGCGACGTTCACAAGAGCAAGTGGCACTCAAGCGGAGAATATTGTGCTAGACAGGCACTATTGGTTGAGTTACAGACCCCAACAAAAGATCCAATACCAACTCCAAACCAATCCTTGCACCAACACCAACACAGCCGCCCATGTTGGACAAGGGGAAGCAAATCATATAGGTTGATACTTTCTCCATTGTTGCCACTACTCACATCCATAGGCAAAGAGAACATCCGTGCACTTTAGTGTGGATAGTGGTAGTCAAAAGAACTCGATTTTAGAAAATTTCATTAGGAGGCTGAATCTTCCAATGACACCTCACCTTCAATCATATATAGTTGGTTGGGTGAATCAAGATAGAGATATACATGTCAGACGACAATGCCCCACCCATATGCAATCAAGTCGTTTTGGGATGAAGTGCACTGCAAAACAATACCCCTAGAAACATGTGACGTTCTGTTTGGTTAAGCTTTTGTGTGAACAACACGATGTCTTCTGTTAGCAGAGGTTCCTGGAAAACCCTTCAGAACTTGCCAATGTTTATTGCTATGCGGAGTAGGATACAGGTTCAAAACAAAGCAAAATCATAGAACAGGTCAAGTATTCAATTGGTTCAAAATTACAGGATTATCCAAAGAAACGTAGACTCAATTATATAGAACATTCATTACTATTATGTGATTAAATAGATTCAAGCAAAACAGAGTATAGATTGCGCATGGAACAAGTACAAAAAGTCATTCAGAAGAACCATCATCTGACTCTATATTAATCTATAATATTTCAGAACCCCTATCTATTACAATTGATCACTATTTATAGAGCTTAGTACTTACAAAGGCTATGTCGCTTCGCATTCTATCCTTTCAGTTCTAGCTCGAAGGAGTCTTTTCGTATTCTATAGACTTTTGGCATACATGCATGTGCCAAATACATACAAAATGGTGTACATTATACAAAAGACTACAAGTCGCACACTTGTCTATCATACACACTGCTATTTTACAATCCTATTTTACTACCAACATTTTCCCAGACTTAAATAATTGTCTCGTCCCAAGACAAAGTCGCAGGAAGTGTGCCAAATGCTAAAACTGGTGGAGTCGTCTGTGGTGTGTTGAGGGGTTGTACCAAAAGCAATGCTTGTGTTAATCGCTCAAGCTGTCGTTTATTAGTTTTCACCTCTTGTGCACTACTTAGCTGCCCTTTTGGGTTTTCAACTAAGCAACGTACCAATCTACCACCCTTGCGGGTTTTCAATAGATTGGCATAACCAAGACACAACCCTTTAAGGGTTGTCAATCTTCTTGGCCCCGCTCCTAATGTTTAAGGCATTCCCTATTCAAAAACGTTAAAAAATCTTCAAAATCGGACCGCACTACCTACAAAGAAGTTGGAGGCATGGTGTGCATAGCGTGAGATGGAGGCTGCGAAGCTGGTGGTGACTAGAGCTGAATCTGATTATGTCGTTGCTGCAGAAAATGGAGCTATTGAAGAAAGTGGAGTTGTTAAAGTCGTTGTTGAGGACGATGCAGCTGCAGAGTCAGTTGCTGGAGGCGTGTGTTGTGTTTGGACTACTTTTTGCTCTGCCTTTACTGCTTCCCTAGTTTGCAGTACTTGTGGGAACTGGGTGGGGGGATGAATTGATGCTTGTCAATTATCGTAGCGAGGGATCTATCCAAGTGTGATAGATCTTGCTTTGTTTGCCTCCAGTCTACTAAGGCATCCCTGACCATGCTAATCAACATGTGCTGCAATGCTTGGCTCTGCATTATACCCTAAATATCATCATCCTCAGTGATGGCAATGGCAGTCCTTTCCTGAGAAAGCCTGAGCTGAATGTCTTGAGACATTTCTTCCATTTGATCTACGTACCGTTGGGTTTTCATGCCAATAGATGTGTTGCAAAGCATTGCATTCTACGATATTGTCATTTTCTCCATGACATTGTTTATGGAGTTAAAAGACTCCTTCAGTGCAATGTCCATTTGAGTTGGAGTGGATGTATGATATTGTATTGCTGCCTTGGCTTTGTCTGCCTTGGAGAAGTCTGATTGAACCTCGCTCAATGTGTTCTGCAGTTGTTTCCAATCGAGCAGAATGCGGGCAATTTGGGTGGCTTGCAACGCAACAATGTCCAAGACTTGGTCATATTCCTTGAGCAGTTCAAAAATCATCTCTGTTTCGTCCTTCAAGCTCTAACACTATGTTATGAGTTGTTGGAGTTTATGTGCAGCCACCCAATCCATGGTGAGTCGAGAGAGGAAGACAATAAGTTGTTTCTTCTTGAACATCACCTGGTCACCCAACACTTGCACACTAACGCTAGACAATTGCTATCAATTATATTTTTGGCCTTGGCCAACTGAGCATGCAATTCTGTGTTTTCCTCCCTAAGTTGGAGGTTGTCCTGCTCCAACTCAATGGCCTTCTGCGCTACAAACTCTTGAAATGCGGTTGCTCCTTCAATTTGCTTTGCTAGTGATAGTTGGGTCACATCAAGTGATGCCTCTTGACTTGTTGTGGTCAAAGAGAGAAGTCGCAACCGTTATGGCTATGGCAGACTGATGTCAAATTTGTGCCCTTAGGAGTGTGAAAGTTATTGGTTGCAGAGGTGGGGCTTGCATGTCCCATAGCCATTGGTTGGTTGTTTGAAAATTTTTCGGTGATGCCTCTTTTTACGTGCCTCCTTGTGTTGATCTTGAGCCTTGTGATGACCCAGATGACTGTTGTGTTGTGGGTCTTTGCTCCTTTTTGGCCGCCTTTGTCTATTGTGCAGCTGCGGCTTCAGCCTTCTTCTTTAGCTCTAGCTTCTTTTTTGCCTTTGCATGCGCCATGGCTTGTTTTTTTGCTTTTTTGGCTTGCTATGCAACATCCTTGGCAGCTTGGTCTTCGTCTCTTTTCTTCTTCTCCTCTTCTTGCTTGTGCAGGGCTTCCTTCTGTTTCTATGTGGCTTCCTTGGCTACTGTGTTAGCCTTGGCCTTCGTTGCTTGCGCATCTTGCGCCTCCTTAGCTTGTTGATTCTTGTTCATAGCTTCTTCTTTTCTTTGCTTCTTTCTTCTTTAGTTCCTCTTCTTTCTTCCTCGCAACTTTTTCATGTGCTTTTGTAGTTTCTTGCACTTTCTGTGTGGCAATGTGCACCTAGGGCTATGGTTGTTGCATTTGTTGTCTCACTACGGGTTGTTGTGGAGTGGTTTGCTGATGCATGGACCCTACCTCAAGATGAGTTGCATGAGTGGGGGAATAGGGGGAAAGTGATGGGGAAGGGGGTGAATGGGGTGGCGAATGGATTGGGGTCAGTAGTGGAGGATGTTTAGGGGAAGGAGAAGGGGAGGAGACAACCGCTATGTGGTTACTCATTGGAGCCTTTGTGCAAGTAGGTGGGACCAGAGTTTTCTTTTGGCGCTTTACTTGGCGAGTCTCCACATTAGTCTGTTGCTCTATTGCTTGCTCCTCTTTAGATTCTTGCTCCTCCACATGGAGCACTTGGACAAAAGTGCCCATTCTCTCTACGACTAATGATGATGTCCTGGGAGTTCGATTGGTGCGTGGTTTGCCCATTAGCGGTTGCTGAGGACTTCCTTGTGCTTTTGGCTGCGCCATCCTTGTTTGTTGTTCTGTTGTCTGTGACTCCAACGGTGCTATTGTTGATGAGCCTGTTCCTAGTGTGCTTTCCTGAAAGATAGAGGCAATTCTTCGTTTGCTCTCCTCCGCTGCGACTTTGTCCTCAATAATGGACTCAAGAGGTTTTAATTTCTGTACCAACATTACCGCTGAGATATTGTTGTGCAATTGTTCAGTGCACACTGCCTACTAGAATAACTCTTCCTCGTAGACGTCCTCGGCTACGTCCTCTAGCATTGAATTATAGGCTTCTTGTGCAGTGACTCCTAGTGCCTTCAAGTCGTACTCTTTGGCAATCTGGGGCATGGACTTTTCAGTGAGCCATGGATCGGTGTTGCGAGTCTTTTTCTTTCGCTGTGGAGGTGGTGTCATCCTTTGCGTTGTTGCTTCCTTTTTCCTACAATAGTTTGCAAAGGTGTCGTAGATGTCTCTGGTGGTGCTTGTTGTTGAACCTGTGCTTCTACATGTGGATGCTCTGCTGGTTGTTGTGGCAATGCTTGTTGTGCACTTGAAGGCATAGATTGCAGAGGTTGGACGGTTTTGGCAACGAGGGCCTTTTGTCAAAGGAATCCTACCTGTGCATCCAACATGGTGATGAAAAAGGGCAACAATATGATTGGTGCCTTGGGCAATTCATGAACTTGGATTTGAACCTATCATGTAGTATGGTAACCACTGCATGTTACCCCAAGTACTGCTTGATGTCTTTAGGCACTCGAGGGTGCAAAATGATGAGACCTTGGAACCCCACCCACCATGTATTGAACTGACCCAACATCTCATAGTACTACCTTGTCTTGGTCCATGCAATGTTGGCAAAGGCAGTCGCAGGCTAGAAGTTGTCATCGGGTGCGATAGGACCGTCGGGAATCTTCCATTGAGTGAAACAGAGGAGTAATACTAGGAACTGGTATTGGAAAGTTGTCTTTGATGATCTTCTCAATGTTCATAATGAGTTCGCTCACTAAGAACTCAGGCCAATTGAAGTCTTCATGCAGTCGGACCATTCGATATGCAATATTGATGACCCCTTTTGTAGCTTGCCTCGCATTTTTAGTGGTCTGCCAGAAGCGCTTGGTAATACATTTAGACAATACTCACACCACAATATCTTCCACTGAGTCAATAGGGATCCCTCTGGATGCCCTAAAATACTTCTTCCTTGTATTTGAGTGAATGGGAGGGCTCTTGGTCTTGTATGAGGCAAGTGATTTACTCCTTGCTGGGAGTTCTGTTGCTTGCAACATAGTCATTGTGTTGATGAGGATTGTCACATCCTTGGAGAGATGGATTGCTCCTTCATTTTAGCAACTAAGAAGTGTCATCACTTCATCCAATTGGCCAAATATAGGGAGCTTGATGAGTTGCTCAACATCAAATCCTTGCAGAGGGTGTTGAAGAGCTAGGGCTTTTGGTTGTGCTGCTACGACTTGGTCTGTGGAGAATAGATTATAACTTCGATCGTGTCTATAAAGTCGAAGGGGTTGGGATCGTGGTATTTTGTCTGCCTCACTACGAGCTCAATGCCCATTTCTTCTTTCTATGCATTTGTAAATGGTATCAAGAGTTGCGATCAATCCATAATCGCTATTCGGTATGCCTTTGGTGGATGGGTGTAGCTCAAATTAGTGTTGTTGACAAATCCGCACGCAGGTGAATGAATTAGGCACAAATCGCAGAGGGCTCTTGTTCACAAATGATTGTAATGGTGTTGTGCTCTGTATGCCCTTCCTTATATAGATTTCCCCGCTTGCATTCGTCTGACACTTCACATTAAATTTGCTGAGTTGTATTCGTGTCGTTATTCTTGCTGACTTAAATGCCCTTGGTTGTTGTGATGTGACGTTGGCACTTCAATGGATATATGCATTGCTTCGTCTAACAGAATTTGTTGATGTGATGCATTGTCTTTTCTTTTCTAAACTTTCCTTTATTGTACATTACTTGCGTCTGACAACCCAATATGCTTTGGGAAAGATGTAATCTTTGAAGTGCTTTAGCATTAACCGCTTTGTGAGTGATCGTTTGTCACTTGTCATCCATGCCCCTTTTTACAATGCTTCATTCCCAAACTTAATTGATTGATCCCGTGTTGACCCCATGTTGACTCCTTATTGTGTTGCTCTTTCAATGCTTTGATGCTTTCCTTTTTGTACTCTACGACTTTGACTTTTCAACGTTGTTTTGAATTCCTACGATATAGAGATCGCACGATACACAACTACATTACAAACCTACAAAAAAACAAGAAACAATAAATGAAACAAAAATCCTAACTACATGGTGCTACTCAGCATCCACTCTGTTTTTATCATGGGATTGATAGAGATCACTGGCGGTAAGGCTAAAGCTTGCAACCATTTACATGCCCTGGGAGAATGGTTCCTTGAAGGTCCCTTAGCACTATTGTTCCTTGCTGTGATACTTCGTGGATGACATGACCCTTACCATTGAATGTGCAGTTTACCTAGATGTGCAAGAAATTTGCTATCATACAATATTACTATCTGCTTTGGAGACAAATTTTTAAATAACAAATTGCGATCATGCCATGCTTTTTTACTTTGTTCATTTAATTCTTGTGTTCAACTTGCTTTCTGCCTAGTTTCCTCCATGCGAATTAGGTCCAACAACCTTGCCTGAAGTGAATCTTGAACTCCCAGTCGCATTATCAATGCAATTCCAAGGCTATGATCTTTATATTCCATAGGCATAACTGCTTCTATTCCATAGACCAGTTGGAAAAGAGTAAACCATGTCGCACATTTATAAATTAGCCTTGTAAGGCCATAAGATTGTAGAAATTTGATGCTCCCAATCGTCTCTCTGTAGATTGCATATTTTTGTAAGTATCTTCTCAAGGACTTTGTTGGATGTTCTGCCTACCCATTGGCTTGAGGATGATATACTATGCTCTTATGGTACGATATCATGTTTATATTCCATAGGCATAACTGCTTCTATTCCATAGACTAGTTGGAAAAAAGTAAACCATGTTGCACATTTATAAATTAGCCTTGTAAGCCCATAAGATTGCAGAAATTCGATGCTCTCAATCGTCTCTCTGCAGATTGCATATTTTTGTAAGCATCTTCTCAAGGACTTTGTTGGATGTTCTGCCTACCCATTGGCTTGAGGATGATATGCTATGCTCTTATGGTACGATATCATGTATTTTTCAGTTAGAGTCTTGATAGTATTATTGAGGAAGTGCGTTCCTCTTTCACTGACCATCTCAATAGGTCATCCAAACCTAGTTATGATGTTCTCATGAAAAAAATTGGCTGCATCTCTAGCGTTGTAGCACTTCTACTCATTTTGTGAAGTAATCGTTCACAGTAATTATATCTCTGGCATGACTGTGTTTGCTTGATGGATTGATAGGTCCTACAAAGTCAATTCACCATTATTCAAATGGTTGCATTGCTAACGTTGGGTTTGGAGGCATTTCATTCGTTTGATTCGACCTTCCTATTTGTTGACAAACGTCGTAGTGCTTTGCGACTCTGTGCGCATCCTAGAACAGGGTAGGCCACCACATATTACTTTGCAATATCTTCCTTGCAGTAGATTTGCCTGCGAATTGTCCTGCATCTCCCATGCTTCCTCCAACAATTTCAGTCTCTCATGATTTAAGGCTACTCTGTGCAACACATCATCCTTACCCACCTTGTACAGAAGCCCATTGATAATACTAAAAGATATGGTTCGTGTGACCAACTGCTTTTTATATTTCTCAACATGGTGTGAAAGAAAAACTCTTTCCAGGAAAATGGCTGTCCTCCATATTCTCTAGAATTGCAGACTTTGAACAAGTGCATATCCGGGGACTCGTCTTGCAATTCTTTCGACTCCTCATCATTCCTTATTCGGCTAAGATGATCTGGTCTCACATTTTCTCTTCCTGGCTTAACATTGATTTTGAACTGGAATTCTTGGAATAGAATTAGCCACCTAGATATCCTTCCACCTAGCATGTGTTTATTCAATAGATATCGCAGAGCTTGGTGGTTTGTAAAGAATTCAAACGGGGTTGCTAAGAGGTCAAGCATGAATGTTTTTAGTGCAAATACCATAGCCAGGGCCTCTCGCTCTAAGTAGGATAATTCTTCTCTGCTACCGACAGTTTCCTGCTTGTAAAGTCAATGGGATAATCCAAACCTCCGTCTCCTGGTTGAGCCAATACAACTCTTACTGTGATTCCTGAAGCATCTACATGCACATGAAATGGCTTACACCAGTTGGGAAATGCCAATATTGGGGCCGTTAATGCCAATATTGGGGCCGTTACCAACCCTTGCTTTAAATCTACAAACAATGTCTGACAATCAACAGTCCATTCAAATTTTGTATCTTTGCGCAATAATCTCTCCATGGTAGGGGATATAGCTACATACCGTCTTATGAACTTGTGGTAATATCCTAAATGACCCAAGAATGATTGCACTTGAGTAGAACTTGTAGGAGGTGTCATACTTACAATGACTATGATTTTGGCTTGGTCAACCAAAATACCATCGTTACATACTATGTGACCCAAGAGAACACCAAATGGTGTAAAGAACAAACACTTTTTCAAATTCAAAGCAATGCACAGAGTTTGGCATCATTCTAACATAAATTGTAGATCGGATAGGTGTTTTTTAAATAAAGAGAATTCAACCCAATCATCAAGATAGACTTCTAGAAAATCTTGGATGAAATCTTTGAACGCAGTGACCATAGCCCTAAAGAAAGCAATAGGAGCATTCTTTAGACCAAAGGGCATTACCTTGTATGCGAATGAGCCCCATTCGGTTGCAAAGGTGGTTTTAGCTTGATCTTTTGCTGCAATTTGCATCTGATGGGACTTTGTGCCTTGCAGTTGACTCAAGAACTTCATCCATGAAGGGAATTGGGAGTGGGTCATTCACACAAGCATCATTCAATGCCTGGTAGTCTCCACAGACTATGATCTCTCGTGACTTTTTGGGTTGAACCACCATTGGACTTACCCAATCTGCTTTTTCTACTGGATAAATAATCCCTACTTCTTGCATTCGGTCAATCTCAGCCTTAACTTTAAGATTCATATTGGGGTTTAGCCTTTATGGGCGCTTCTTGATAGGCCATGTGCACTTCTTGAGTTCTATGTGCATCTCTCCCAATGAAGGGTCTACACCCTTGACTTCTGCAAACTTCGTTGGAAACACATCTTGATAATCTCGCAACAATTAAAGACCTTCTGATATCTCTTGTTGTGTCTAATAGTCACCTAAAGTTACAAGCTTTGGCATAGACTTTGTACCAATTTTCCTTACTAGTTTATTTAACAGTTCTTGATATATTTTATTGGATCCACTTGGAATAGAGTTTCGCAGTGTTCTCTGCCCTTTTTTTAAAATTTCACAGTCGTGCATCTTCAGTTTGCTTTATGAAGTTGGCTTTTGATTCCTCCGCCTCTTGCTCAGGTTCGAAGAAACCCTTCAAATCCAGGTCCTTGTCATTGTCATTGGATTCTACTTGTTCTCCTTTATCCATGATCCTATTGCAGGGTTTCACCAAAAAATGCTCTTTCTGCTTATTGGCCTTGTAATTTTTGAGAGCTGTGTTTAAATTTGTAGTTGCTTCTTCCTATGAAGAGCAGTCCTACACATTACTTAGATCCTTTGCTCACCCATGACATAAAAATATCTTCAGCTTCTGAAGAGCTTTCTGCACCATGGGATTCTCATCCTCAAAGACAAATGTTTGAATAAAATGCTTCTGGACTTGTGGCCAATTCTAAGTTTCCAGCTTGTGATCTTGGTGCATGTACTAAGCTGTTGGAAGAGATGCCAAGGTATACCTGAATACATGTACCTAGTATTTATGTTCCACAACCTGTGCATACCATACATCTACACATCTATGAATTTGCATTTTTGGACATTGTCCTTCTTGGAAAAATGGCCACTGATCCTTGACCGCAGGGGCTACTTGAAATTGAGTTCGCAACAATTCACATGTATTGTCCTAGTGCAACTGATTTGACCTATGAACTGCCTACGATGTTGCAGCAGTGCCCTTTAGTGCGTAATTCAACACACTATGTTGTTGGTCCACATCTAGAACATGTTCCAATCTGAAAATAAATTGGCCCAATCCTCAATTGCAAAGCATTGGGGTAATTGCCGCTTTGTAGCGAAAATCATTCGCATTGGTCTCACCTCATGGTCTCCTCTCACCCAACTCATTATATGGGTATCTGAATCACCACTTACTGAAGACACAACTTCCCTAGAACACTTTCCTTTGTTGACTTGATATAGTCAATGTCTATCGCACCTACTTGGTGTAAGAACTCCACTTCGGACCTCGTTGGTGATCGCACAGATGGAGACTTGCAGTCCTTTACATGGAACTGTGGAACTTGTTACTTTTGTTATTGCAGGGCTAGATGACGGTTGTTCTGATTGCTGTAACTATTGAAGTGGTTTTGCCTTCGGATGAAAAAAATGAACTCTCCAACTCGCAATGCGTTATGCTTAGACTTTGTGCCAACCTTAAACTAGCTGTTGCCCTTGTAGGCATAGGGTGAGTCAAGGTCTTTAGGAATGATACAGGGCTTACTCTCAGCTTTATTCAGAGGTATGATGATAATATTATCCCCTTGGTGCGCCTCCAATTGATTACGCACTATGTCGATGGTCATCTGACCATTGTATACCCACTTTTTGCCTATCAACGTAGGGTAGTGTGTTTCATCGGTCTTCATATCTATGACTTCAAAGTCACCTTGCAGACTTCAATTAACAACTTTGATTTCTACATCTTCTAGTCGCCCAATAGGTTTTACCCTTTTGTAGTCTGCGAGACTCAGTGTGACTGGGTCGTAACTGAGAGCATGACATCCAATGGCTTCCCATGTCGATCGAGGGATCATATTTACTATACTTCCAAAGTCAGATACAATGTTTAGAACTTCATACTCTACCAATTTGATAGGCATTCGGGAATCAACATCCCATGGCTTCTTGGTCTTTACATACCATACCACCTTATTAGTGTGTTGTTGACCACTTTGTGCATGGTCTGACAGATTATGTAGAAGGTTTGTGATGTTCTATGATATATCTTCATTTCGCAGAGTACTTACCAGTTCAAGTAGATCTGTCAAAACAATAACTACTCCATCCTGCCTCATAATGCTCACAATTTGACCATACATTTGTGCATCAATGACTGCAGCATTGCCTTCAAACGCAATCTAATGTTGTATATTTTGCAATATTTGTGCTGCCTGATACATTAGACCCTTTTCTTGGGTAGGATCAGGGTATTTGTCTTGCTGCACCTTTCTTATTTGTTGATCTTGCAACATCTCTAAGGGTGGCAATCCTTGCTCTGCGTGTTGACGCTGAGTAACTACTTGCATGAACACAGTATCCTTGGGGTGTGAATTCAACATTATTACATTTTGCACTGGTTTTTCTTTTCTCAGCTTCTGTAATAGACGACAATCTCTGTGTGATGTTGCCTTATAACTCTACAATATGCATGGTAGACATGTCTTTGTGGATTTGTTGGACAATTTTGGGCGAAGTGATTGTATTCTCCACATAATAAACATATAATTTGTTGTTGGCCCTGTCTCTTGTCTTGTTTGCGATTTCCTTCTTGATATCCGCCTTGGTAACCACCTCAATATCCTCCTTGTCTCTACTGAAAACTCCAACCTTGTTGTTGACCATCATATCCTCCTTGGTGTTGTGGGGAACCCCACCCTTGTTGTTATTGGCCATCATATGACCATAGTAGCATAACGTGTGATTTAAACGCGATTAATGACAATGGTGTTGTGGCGAACACCACCCCTATTGTTATTGGCCATCATATGACCATAGTAGCATAACGTGTGATTTAAACGCGATTAATCATGATTAATTCTTATACTTGGCCCAAAATGCTTTTTTCACCTTGAAATTTTGGCCTTTTTTCAGCAAATCAATCCACAAAGCCTCGTATGATGGGGCAATTTGATATGTTGTCTATAGTTAAAAAAATTTAAATACACCCAACACTTGAAAAAACTAAACTTAACCCTAACCAATAAACCTAACCCCCCTTTATGATAGATGTTATATTTGACATTCATTTGAACATATTTAATATTTTTAACTGTGAAATATGGTGGAAATATTTCTTATTATAACTCCTTAATAATCTACCCTTGGATTAGTACCTCATGGACTAGATGTAGGTTAGGGTTAACATTTATGCCTTCTTTAGCTCTCATACTACACATGGAATGCAAACCATGCTAGAGTACAAGTTGGAAAAATATTGTTCACGAGTAGGGAAAGAAGACAATCTCCAAATTTTGGTACAATTCTAGCATATGGCGGATGCAATTGCAGTTGCAAGTTTTGGGTTCACTGCCCCATCATACGAGGCTTTGCATACTGATTTGTTGAAGGATGTTGTATAGGATGTGAGCGTTGTTCTTGCAAAACATCGTAAGAAATGGAAAAAATTAGGTTGCATTATAATGTCAGATGGATGGATAGATGAAGCCGCACACTCATCAACTTACTTGTGTCATGTGACATTGGCACAATTTTTATTAAGAGTGTCGATGAATTTGAGATTATAAACACGGGCAAAACACTCTTTCATCTCTTTGATGAGGTTGTGATTGAAGTGGGGCCACAAAATGTGGTCCAATTCATTACAAATAATGTTGTTTGCGTGGCTAGTGGGAGGCTTTTTATGGACAAATATGGAACTATGTTTTGAACTCCATATGTGGCACATTGTCTTAATTTGACCTTGGATGACATAGGAAAAATTTCATGGGTGAAAGAGGTTTTGAAAAAAACCCACACAAGAGTGCTTAATATAATGGACACATTCATAGATGGCAAGAAACTTTTTCAGTGAGGGGTGACAAGGTTTACAACCTATTTCCTTGCATTGCAAACTCTTTTTCAACAACAAATGAATTTAATGTGATTGTTCATTTCAACTAAGTGGGTGGAATATTTTTTTGTGAAACATATGGAGGGCAAAATGGTGGTTGACTATATTTTATCACTATCTTTTTGGAAAGAGGTAGATAAAATTATGTTATTCTCTGAGCCTTTAGTTCAAATTTTGAGACTCATCGATGGAGATAAATCTCCATGGGTTATCTATATTAGGTAATTGATAGGGCCAAAGGCGCTATTAGGAGCAAATTGGAGAATAACAAGGCCAAGTACATGCCATTATGGGAGATATTTGATAAAGATGGGATCAATAGATGCATTCTCCCCTCCATGCAGCTAGATATTTATTGAATCCAACGCTGTTCTTTAGTGACTAATGATTTGATATAGAGGGCCTATTTAAGTGCAGGAAGAGATCTAAGATAGATGTGAGAGTCCCTGATGTACAAACATGCAAGGGGTTTCTTCTCTAGTAAGGCAGCCATCACAAAGAGGAAGAGTTTCAAACCAGGGAGAATTTTTCTACATATGTACGGTGAAAATATTAAATTTTGATTGAATTGTGCATGTTACAATGTTGACAAAATCTATTTTTGCAGCATAATGGTGAGATTCATTTGGCAAAAAAACCAAACACCTTCGATGGATGGCAATACACATTGAGCCAACCATGTAGTTCACCCGCTTATGAGCGTAATTGGAGTGTGTTCGAACATATATATTTCAAAGATGCAATCGACAAACTTAAGAATGGATAAATGATTTGGTGTTTGTCCAGCACAATCTTTACTTGAATATGAAGAAAGCTCAAGATTAAGAAATTTTGCATTTTAATTCTCAATTCATATGGAAATTTGATTTATATTCTTCTAAAGTATTATTCTCCAAGCCACTAACATATGCATTCTATTTAATAATGTTAGGTACCATCGAGGAAGATTAGTGAATTGAACTTGACAAAATCAATCCAAAATATGAATGGCTCGAAAATAATAATGACCCTATTTATGAAGTTGACTTTGACTTGTTGGAGAAGGTTGGGTACGACATTGAGGTTGTCTCTCAAATTAGGAGAGGATCTAACCCTAGAACTTCAACATTTACCCTTGTTGATCCCTAGTCTACCTCGTTGCCATTGACTCTATCCCATTTTTTGTTCCTTTGTAAACGACAATAGTATGCATTTTAAAACGCAAATTTCATGCAAATTAAATAGTCTAGAAATTAATGAAAGAAAACAATTGGCTGATTTTGATGGCATACATTCTTATTTAACTTCCTCTCATAATTTGTATCTATTCTCTATGCAATTGAAATACTTAATATGTATCTTTATGCCCTTAAATTTTTAAAAAAATAGTTTTATCTTCTTTTTCCACATTTTTTCGATGTTTATTTTTTTCGACTTTTTCCCAATTAATCACAATTTTTTGAAAAACACTTGCACTTTTGAAAAAATGATTTTTTCCTCAAATGATTTTTGCTACATACGTTCTTTGGGGAGAAGATTTGGCCCATCTTGATTGTTGATGTTGTGGCGATGCAATGTTCCATGGCTGTTGATACTGCGGAGATAAAGGAGTCCATCTTGTCGGATATTGCAGAGACTGCGGTGTCCAACTTGCTAGGCCCTGAGGCTGATACTGAGGTGAGGTTGGCACCCATCCAAGAACAACTTGAGTCATAGGTGTCATATCTACATCTGGGCTTCGAACCCCTGGTTTTGTAGAGGGAATTTGTTGCCTCACTACTGTGAAGACATTCTTGGTGATGTCTTCCTTTTTGGAGGGCTTGGCAATTTTTATCATCATGATTGTGCGACCTGTAGAAATTACAATAAACATTCTAAGGTTGTTGGGTGTAGTGTTGTGGGAGATGACATTTTGCAGTCGCATGCCCTACTACACGACAAATATCGTAGAATTATGTTTTGACTGTTGGGTAGTCATTCTTGTGGTGCCCTTATTTTCCACACTCCATACACAAAAGGCCTAATTAGGGCCTATTTATTTTGTGCATCTTGTCCATCTTTTGCAAAACGTCTATCTTGGCATCAATTCTCGCAGTAGGTTGCAGACTATCCCCATAGTCTTCTATCTGCCTGAGCATCCGCCTTGTTAGTGAATTGAGTTTGAACAATGGCAAACCTAATATGAAGTCGCAGACCTTCTACAAACCACGTGGCCTTATCTGTATCCTGAAATAAAAATTCAACTCGGTTCATCACATCAAAAAACCTACGATCATGGTCCCATATTGATTTGCCTATTTTTTGGTGAATCTCTTTCAAGTCTTGGGTTGTTTGACTTGCACATTTATTTATTTTAAATTATCATATCAGTTGATCTTTGACTTCCTGAAGGCCCAGTTTGGCAGCATCTCTTTTGTACATGAATTCTAGAACTCGACTTGTTAAAGCCCCTAAGAGCTCGCACTCTTTGCATTGTCCATAGTTACACCTTTAACTTGCCATTTCATTTTGTAGGTTACCAGGTACTGTTCGGGGTTAGAAGACCCATCATACGGTGCCAAGGTGACAAAAACTCCTGTAGTGAGAGCCATGCTTCCTGTGCTTGCACCTAAAATCACTTGCTGTTGTAGACTAAACTTTACCGGCATCTTAAAACTTGCTGCAATCTGAAAACCAGCCCCACTCAATTTCTTCCTATCCAACACTTTCTTAGTGTCTTCACTAAGTTTTCCAAATTTATCTACGAAACAATCAAACCAATAACTATCTTTACTAGCTTTTGCACTTTTTATTCTTCTTTTTGATGATAAATTAGGCACAGGGGATGCGTACCCTTGAAATGAATGATCGTTGTTTGCGAAATGTTCCTCATTTGAACTTCAACCCGCTTTAATCCTACTAAACATAATTTCCTCAAAAGATTGTTCCTTCTCTTGTCCAACAATATTCTAGCTTGTAAACTGCGACCTAAAACTACCTTCTAATTGCTCTAACTGCTCCTATGCTATCTTTCCACTCTCTTTCTCCTTGCTCTCTTCCATATCCTTTGAATCCCCTTTCCAATCTTTGTCCATTTCTGCATTCTCTCTAGCATCTTCTCGTTCGGGTCCTCTCATTTCCTCGTCTCTATAATCTCCATAATCTCTAGCTCTTCCCTGAGCTCCCATTCCTTCTTTATCTTCTAAACTATCTACTCTACTCCTACTCGCAGCTACATTCGGATTACTCTGTTTATTCCATCTCCTTTGTTGTCATAGGTATCTTTCCAGCCCCAAAATTTTCTTCTCGCTCTGTTTCTCTGTGTCCTTCATCTTTGGGGTTTAGGTTTAAGTTTCTCCTCTTAGTTCTTCAAATATCTCTGTCTAGGTAACCATCTCAACATGTTTCAAAAAGGTCCATGCTCACCGCACTATTGTTAGCAGAGGTTCTTGGAAAACCCTTTAGAACATGCTAATGTTTATTGTTGTGTGAAGTAGGATATAGGTTCAGAACAAAGTGGAATCATTGAACAGGTTGAGTACTCAATTGGTTCAGAAATTATCCAAAGAAACATAGACTCAATTATACATAGCATTCATTATTATTATGTGATCAAACAGATTCAAGCAAAACAAAGTATAGACTGCACATGGAAAAAGTACATAAAGACATTTGGAAGAACCATCATCTGATCTCTATATTAATCTCTAATATTTCGGAACTCTTATCTATTACAATTGATCACTATTTATAGCGCTGACAAAGGTTCTGTCACTTCGCATTCTATCCTTTCGGTTCTAGCTCGAAGGAGTCTTTTTGTATTCTATAGACTTTTGTTATACATGCATGTGCCGAATACATACAAAATGATGTACATTATACAAAAGACTACAAGTCGCACACTTGTCAATCATATACACTCTGCAATTTTACAATTCTATTCTACTACCAACATCTTTTAATCCATATATTGTATTGGCATTATCATCTGAGTGATCAGTCCTATAGAATACTAAAGGTGGCTCCTTCTAAGAAAATGTGTTTGATCAGTGCAAAGAAGTTTGTTCCTTTCTATCAGCACCAAGATGTAGATCTGCTTTCTGTGCCCCAAAATGAGCACTGTTTAATCTTGGAAGAAAATCCACACCTAAATGATGAGAACCAACAGTTGCAGAATAACCTTAGCTTCATCATGGAGCGAATTATAAAAATGCAGAAGAATATTTCCAAATTTGGAAAACCTTGTTGTTTAAGGATTATGTTGAACAATGGAAAGATGCAATTGAGCTATGTAGAGGCTCCATATAGAATTGGATGCTAAGGAAGAAATGTTGATAGATTTGTAGATAGAATGTGAAGAGGTGCAGACAAATCAAACTTCAACAAAATATGTTCAGACAGAAAAATATGCGAGTAAGGTAAGCTGTTCGGATTTCCAGCACCCTGATTATTAGGCAAATTCATCTGACAGTTTTGAAATCACATCAAAGGAACTAGTTTCAAGCTGTTAAATAAAATGAGATACACTGGAAAGGTTCTTAGAAAATAATGTCAAGGATTTAAAAACCTCTTAATGTAGAGATGAGACCCAAGAAATTCAGTCTTGTGTACACCAGGAAATATGGTTGGTATTGGAATCTTCATCCTTGTGAATTATGCGAGAAGTGCAATCACCACAGTTCCACATGTTGGTTTGTAGGGATTCCTACTCAAAATTTTTCACAATTAGTAAAATTGAATTTTGGATGGATGGTACACTCAAGTGAGAGTATCACTTGTGCGCTCAAAAGTTCTTATGTTCATCATTTGGGACGTAATTCCAATAAAATATCTAAAAACTAGTAGGTCACCTTGTTGAGGTTGGAACTCCATTGTTGATTGGAATTTGAAATCACTTAATGTGTTAGAAAGCTTAGGACATGCTCTATGACTATCAAAATGGTTGCTATAGGAATACATTTTACTCAGAGACGTTTGAACGCCAAAAAACTCTTTGGAGGGCCCATTGTTTCAACTTTCCTAAGAAGAGACAATTGATCTAGGTGGCAGTTTGAGACGAAATTATGAGAAAATACCAAAAAACTAGGAGGTCACCTTACCGAAGGTGTTCCTTCACCGTTGATCAAATTCAAAACCGCATAATGTGTTGGAAAGTTTATTTCGTGTTCTACAGCCATAAAAAATGGTTGCCATAAGCATACATTTTGACTAGAGAAATTTGACCCCCAAAATTGCTCTCAGGTCCCGAAATCACAAACAATAAAAATCCAGTAATTGCCAAAAATTAGGAAAACTGAAATTGTGTTTTGATGACCTCCATCTCAGGAGAGATCCTCTCAACTTCCCAGGGAAACGCTTGTCATGACTTTTCAGATTTCAGAGAAAATTGCTTCACTTTCTATTTTGGACTTTTCATTTCTTGCTAAAAATAGCTATAATGGAATTGTGATCCAAATGTGAAAGTTATAGTGTTATAGCTTCACATCTATTTTTAGAGACTGCTACCTTGTAAATACTTTCATTTCCAATAAAGCGTTCATTTAAATTGCAATATCATATATGTTTATTGGGTTCACTTCCTTTGTTTCTGTTCAATGCATCTGTCAGTGACATCCACAGATGGCATGGGAGTTGTCAGTTGACTGGTACCTTTCTTGACTCATTTGAGTGCATTTGTGTAGAATGTACTGCTTTGTTGACCAAAATCGGCTGCATCTGCTGTTTTAACCAGCATTTGCTGTGTTGGCCAAAATGCCTGCTGTTTGACTGCTGAAGGTACAGATTTTGACTTCCTTTTGGAGTTACGTCGAGTGTGGAACATTTATTGACTGTTGTACTTGATCTTTATTAAAAATTAATGTTATTTAATATTAACAATGAGAGAATGAATAAAATCCGTTACTTTAGGTTGACTGAGTATGGTACTAGTTGACTCTCATATATACTGTTACCGTTCATAAATTCTGTTGTGCTTGTCGAATTGGTTGTGTCCATGGTCAAGGTAGCTATCAATGGTCCTGTTATTGGTTATCACCTAGTTATGGTAACTCATGAGAACATATTTTAGTTAGATCCCAGTCAAGGTAAACCGTGGGATTCATAATTGGTGAGATACTAATTGAGGTAACTTGTGGGGAGGATAATTGGCAAGATCCCAGCTGAGATAACTTGTGTGAGGAATTTAGTAAAGTCCCATTTTGAGGAATCCAAGGAAGAATGATTGATGAGATCCCTATTGAGGTATCTCCTAGGAAGAACGATTGGTAACCCAATCAGGTTAACTCTTGGGAAGGACGATTTGGTTAGATCCCAGTTGAGGTAACTTGTGAGGAGCTGATATGAAATATGATGCTTCCAAAGAACATCTTGTTATTGGATTGGCCCTATCAAGGATTGTAACTTGTCTGCAGGGAAAAATGTGTGATTATCATAGGCAGATTATCGTGCTATTGTTTGTGTCAGTCTTTATTAGTGGTAAATATTTGGGCTAGATGGAGAAGATGATTTGGTTGGATTCCCAAATTAGGGATGCCTCACAGTGATGAACGTTAAGTGATGTCAATAGTCTGATCCAGTTTGGCGATGGTCTTTATCCATCCTAGATATTTTGGGTTCTGATTACTAAAGTAGGGTGGTTTAAGTGTAGGTACTATCATAGACAAGAATTGTTGTCTTATATTTTTACGTTGTGCACAGGTATGCAAATGCAATAATCTGTAACAAATTATCAGAATTGGTGGAGGACAGGTTGGAAGCTTCTCTATATCAGTATCAAGCAGTTTAAGCAGGTAAGTGGTTTTGGTATGCTTGTTTGATTTGCTCGACAACCATATTTAGTAAGTTGAATGGAGAGTTAGAGGCCTGGATAGACGTATCGCTGGTTCTCAGATTGAGAATCAGCCATGCACTAAATCCTGTAGAGCATAGTAACGTTATGAAATATAATTGAAGTGAGAAGCCAATGTGTCCCTAAATGAGCTAAAATAATAGAATACAGAGCTGTTTTCTTTATCTGGATATGTTTTGACATCATGGTGGATAACTCACTCAATGTTTCTGACCAAGCTGCCCCGATATGGAAGCAGTGTAGAAGTCACAAGTGTGTTGAACAAGACAAATCTTGGCTCTAATGTCCTGAAATTGTAGTTGAAAACACAGTTTATCCAAGTTCGTAAGTGAAGCGTACCCTTACTATGTCTTGTCGAAGCTACAAGGATCAAAGTGAAAGGCATTCCAAAGAATGCCACCCCTAAATAAGGTCTAAGATGAGACCACCTCAAATAAATTGACCTTTTTGTGTAAGATGGATACTGGGTGCTTCCTTCTTTGACAATTAAATGTTGTAATCTTATTCTTACCAAGATTCCATGCTCGTCACCTAATGAATCAAGCAATTTCAATTGTTTAAAGACCTGCAACCTTTTGAGATAATTGAGGATAGCGATGGTGATCCCAAACAGAGTGCAGCCTTATTTGCCTCAAAAAGTCTTTGAAATAAGGCCCTCCAAGTCCACCACTATACAACTAAAAGGAGTGTGGGTGATAATGGATGCTCTCTGTCGCCCTTATGGTGTTGTAAATTTCCTTAGTATTACCCATTTTGGTATGAATCTGAACTTCAATCACCTCATAAAGGGTCGTCACCAAGGAGTTCATAAATCTGGAAGGCCTAAATTGTTGTCTCTTTGGAATGAAAGGTGTCTTGGAATTATATCAAATGTCTTTTGGAAATTTACAAGACAACTGTAACCATTTGTCTATTGGCTTTGGTGTGCTCAATGATAGATGCGTGGGTGAATGCAGGGTTGCATGTATAGTGGTTCTTTATGGAGCTAGCTCATTCCTTTGCCAAGAGCTTTTTAGCCTCTTCCGATATATAGATTTAGTTATCCAACATAGTGGATCCAACAATCTTGGTCCGTGTCAGACAATCAGAGAACAAGTTAAACACAAAAATCACTTAACAGGAATATTTATCTAGAAGCTAATACTTGGTGAAGATCCCCAACCAATGGGAATTGATTGTGAACCTCGAGTGGGTACAGAGTCTCATTGTGCAGAGGTGGGAATTTGCAATATGATGCCAATGGCCAAGCTGCACACTGGTTTCCAATTCACCAAGAACTTAGGATTGCTATAAAAATTACACATGGCACCTCAGAGTGATATTTGTACATTGACAAGCATTAATAGCTACATACTAACGGACTCAAATGAATTAGTTATTCTTCCTTGTCCCTTTCTCTATTTCGTTTACATACTGTCTGTTTGTGCAAGACACAACTGTGTCTACATGTGAGGGTTCAACCTGCCAATGTTGGATTTTGTAGATGCCACTGGAGCATAGGCCTTTCATGAAAAGGGCAATTGTATGTGTAGAATCTACTGATAATTTTCCAGAGCATGCAGATGAGTGGTAGAGACAGGAAATTTTACTAATATACATCAGTAACATATGGGTGGATGTTGATAGATCTGTAGATCTGTTTGTGGGATACACAATATTGCTAGAGGTATGCAAAGGTGTTGGGGTCAGTTCATCGAAATGTTTGAATGTCTGCCTATAAAAATCTCAACTAGTGAGGATTGGAAGATTATAGCATTAGCATTGATACAGGCTGACAGTGATGCCTAAGCTTCAACACGTTGATGGCTCATCTTCTAAAAAAGTCTCTCATAATGGATTACTAGTTTTATGAGGGGGCTGCATGGGCATACTTATGGATGCCAATTCTTTTAATGTTATAGTATGTTTCAAATTCTATATTATATTCCACTATCAAGCATTAGAAAGTGTGCTTGCAAGGGGATGGGTGGAAATGTTCATAAATGCCATTTTTTTATGTTATGCTTACAAGTTCTGGAAAAGATGGGGGCGATTGGTTTGATAAACATATGGATTACTAGTTTTTTTACATTTATAAAGGGAAATTAGAGGGGTATGTATATACGTTTATAACTTTGTATGTCTTGGTATGTATATATCTGTGTGCTACACACACCTTTGTCCGTACACATAATAATCGACAAGGCTTAGGGTATCAGCCAATACTAAATGAGGGTCAAAAAACTAAGAACGGACTAAATAATAGCCAAAACTTGCGTCAAAACCTAATTGTGACAATGTGTTATGCAAGGAGGTTAGCTTAGGTAGGTTGATTTAACTTTACTAGTCACATGTACAGAGAAATAAAAGTCAATTCAAAAAAGGGTCTTTTTTATTTTGACTTTTAGCGAGTACTTTGGTTCACTACATTTGCTGGACTTATTTGGTTGTTTTGGTAGAGTAGTAATCCATATAGGCAT
Source organism: Torreya grandis (assembly GCA_037957365.1). Classification (NCBI taxonomy): domain Eukaryota; kingdom Viridiplantae; phylum Streptophyta; class Pinopsida; order Cupressales; family Taxaceae; genus Torreya; species Torreya grandis. The sequence goes on from JARHVA010000193.1 coordinate 4,216,470, forward strand.
GATTGTATGAGGACATTCTTCAAAGCCTACTCATCAACATCTCAAAAGCTGCCCTTATGAAGTAAAATTACCCATCTAATAGGAGATGCATCTAGATTCTATAGTCTTTTGTTTTATTTTAAAAAATAATCTTAAAACCTACTTATCTGTTCATCTTCATTTTATATTGATGATCTAAGCACATGCATACTCAGAATACCTACCTGGTAGGGAGTAGAAACTAGAGAACAGTGGATCCTCCAGCAATGGATCGAGTCTTTGATCAATAATCTTTGTTTTTCCTTTTTTAAGACTGATCAGTATGCACAATTTCCTTAGCTTTTTAATATTCAACATAAACTTGGGCTATGCACCACATGCCATAAGTGTGGTTAGTGTCTTCATGCTCTAAGAAAAGTTTTTGTCTTATAGAAGTACTTTGCTTTATTGTGAACATGACAGTAGATTTTATGTAATTGTCATAAATGGTAAAGCCTATTTAAACTACAGCCGCTTAGAGCGTTTCTGTACATAACAAAAAACAAATTTCTATGTGACCTGTCTTTGTTTTGTCCACCCTAAACGTCTCATTTGATTTTGGAGTAAAGCTTTTGCATATGTCATGCTCTTGTTTGTGTCTTGTGTAGACATGGATCATGAACGAGTTTAGTATTCAACAAAACTTTTTAGTGGTCATTTTTGAAGTGCAATTGAAACATATCTTTCCCACTGTTAAAAGGATGTTGTCGTGAATTCATTGGTTTGCTTATTAACACACTAAATGTGCATGCCTTCATAATAAAACTGTTTGTAATGAAACACAATGTAAGGCCAATGTTATTTTGACAATTAATTAATAGTTTTCAGTTCAAAAGAGAGTAGAGTTATCCATCTGATCACATCACCAACATAGGTGGTCTACAATAATGTTGAACATACACTAATCAAAGGTGAACTTGTGTACTGCATTCAAAGGGAACTCTGTACAACAAAGATACTGTTGTGGCAGCTTATCAACCACGGTTTTTGCATAACCATTGTGGTTGTAAATAGTGGCTGTTAGTCTCTCTTTGAACAAATTATTGTCCGTATAACTGTAATAACATTTATCTAGCTCATTTCATGTTTGCTTTCCCTTTTGTTATATTAGTAAATGCTATATGAAAATTGTCATTCAGTTGAGTCTAAACAACAAAAGAGGGTGTATTTTAAGTAGGAAGACATCTGTATTGCTACAATTCATTGAATCACGAACAAATGCCAGTCTTGGTTGTAAATCATAACATGGTTAACACATTTAATGCCGTAAGTTTGGCAATTAGATTAACACATATTTTAATGTCTTCTTGATATATGTGGTGCACTTGCAAAAGGGGGAATGTTAACTGATCATCTTTCCTTCTTACCAAGCTTAAATCTTTTATTGTAGATCAGGATATGCAAATAACCCACCTTGAGTCTTCCATCTGGAGCATTTGATTGTTGTCAGGAACATAATCTTATTAACCTCCTCATTTGTGACAGGTACTATGAATTAGGACCTGACGATCCTCCCTATGCGGCCAAGTTCTATGATTGTTGTGGTGCAGAGGAACCAGAAGCAGCAGGTTGCATGACATCTTTCCACATCTCATATGATGATATATGATCTACTATCATGATCTATTTTAGATTTTATATCATATGTATATGTATATGTGTGTAAATAATCTGTTTCTTAAACCGTTTTTTCAATTTTGTGTATTGAATATGTGGTCTGTCAAAAACAAAGTTTTTTTAGTTTTCATTGAGTTAGCATGCAGATGTTAAGAGAAGTGCCGTGTCGCTGTTTTTTTAATTTCAAAGTATAGTCTATTATAACTGTCTTATATATATTGTAATCATTATCAAGGAATATTTTTGTACTAAGACACTATTTTGGGTGTGGTATTAGCAAACAGGATTGACAAAGATTGTTTATCTAGACACCTATATTTAGTTTTTGAAGAAAAATATGCTATACAGGCATGGAGCATAAATAAAATACCATCATATTTGATCTCGTTCCGAAATATCTGGGGAACAACATCCTAAATGAGAATCTAGATGTGCTGTATGCACATGTGGAAACTATATGAGATGATTTGCAGAGAATCAGAAGAGAAAGAGAATAGAATTGGAAAAGAGTTTTATTAATGTGTGTTCTGTACATGGCATACTCTTGAGGAAGATGTATGACTTCCTGTCTTTTACTTTGATTGATATCTAAAGCTACAGATGTTTGTACATAATATCAAAATGCTGCAAAGGGCAGAAAGAACCGTTATAGAAGTCGCAGCAGTTGAGTTTCCATGTGTGGCTCTTCGCCTTTCAATGATTGAGCTGATTGGCATCGAAAGTGTAACATTTGCAAAATTGGGCACCCCGAGAAAGCAGGTGCTGCACCTCAATCCCGCAATGGCTAAGCCTTTGGCACTTATGTGTTCCACGCCTATCGAAATAGAGGCATTAGGTGGTCGGCATCTGGTGGTATCATGCCATATAAAGGTGTCTAGGACCCTGAGGAAGCTGATGGTGGATACAACATAAGGTTTAATGCATGCATGGATGGTGCCATGTCCGATCTGCACAGATTGCATTGTGCCAATATAGAAGTGTGTGTGGCACTTGCTGGAGACAGATTTATGATCTTGGAGTACCGTAGACCATTATAGGATCCACAATCACCACAAGTTGTAAGAATGGGTTTGGCGGTATCATTGAAGCCACTGTTGGAAGATCCTTCTGGATCAATATTAAACTCAAATTGTTCAAATTGAGTTACAGCAATGCATCAATACAAAGACTCTTGATCATAAACAAACATTGACCTTACTCATTATTAACTCAACTAACAAACATGACAACCCATACCTATGTTTATTACCTTATCCAACCAACACATAATGACACGAAACTAATAGATTTGCTCACATGGGTGAGTATGCAACATGTTGAACTAAAATTAATGCATGCCAACTACTTGTAACTACCAGGATGACTTATGAATGACATGGACACATGAATGCTAAATGGGAATCATTCTAACATTTCACCCCCATAGTGACCAGTTTGGTAGACTCCAAGCTTCTCTCTAAATTTGTGGAACTTGTCCTTGGCCAATGCTTTTGCAAAGACATCTGCTACCTGATCCTTTGTGTTGCAGTAGACCATCTCAACATCTCCCTACCGTACCAACTCTTTGATGGAAAAATGTTGTATCTCTATATTTTTAGTTCTACCATGAAAAACTGGATTCTTGGCCATCTAATGGTACTTTGATTATCACATAGAAGTTGTGTAGGCCCATCTTCCTGTTCTTGTAAATCTTTTAGTATTGTCCTGAGCCGTACTGCCTTGCAAGCTGCAGCAACTACTGCCTTATACTCTGCCTTTGTTGTAGAAAGTGAAATTGTTGTTTGCTTCTTGGTACACTAAAAAACTACTGTAAACCCCAGGTTGAATGCGTAACCTGATGTTTACATTCTATCATCATCACATCCTTCCCAATCTGAATCAATATAACAAATCAACCTAAATGAATCTGATGACCTGTACTGTAGTCCATACCCAATAGTACCACTAACATATCTGAGGATCTTCTTAGCTGCTTTACAATGTACCATCTTAGGCTCTGCCATTAATCTGGATACCAAACTGATTACAAAGGCTGTATCTGGTTGAGTCGTGGTTAAGTAGATTGGACTTCTTATCAATTGTCTATACAAAGGTGTGATCAATTACATCAGAGTCATCACGTCTAGATAACTTCAACCCAACTTCAACTGGTGTTGCTATTGGCTTACAACCATTCACATTGACTCTCCGCAGCATATCCATTGCATATTTAGCTTGTGACATAAAAATGTTGTCACCAATCTACCATACCTCAATACCTAAGAGGTACGCAATTCTCCCAAATCTGTCATATCAAACTCTCTGCACGTCTGACTTAAAACTATTGGGACAACTGCATACTACTCCTAGTATATATCAAATCATCATAATATAGTGCCACAACCAAAATAGACGAACCAACCATCATAATATATAATTTGGGATCAGATTGGCTTTCGCTAAATCCCCTTATTCTTGAAATAAGTGTCAATCTTGGAGTACCATGCCCTTGGTCTTGCTGTAGACCATACAAGGACTTCTACAACTTGTAGACCAAATCTTCCTTCGTCGTCAAATCCTTTTGGCTGTCCACATCAATTTTCTCATCCACAAACATTAGGGAATGCATTCTTTACATCCATCTGATGCACTATCCACCCATGTGCTGCTGCCAATACTAAAACCATCTTGGAAATTGGTGCAAATGTCTCATTATAGTCGGTGCCTTCTTGTTGAGCATATCCCTTAGCAACAAGACGGGCCTTCTACTTGTTTTTAGACCCATTAAACTTATATTTGGTCTTATAAACCCACTTGGTGCTAATTACATTTTTTCCCTCTAGCAATTCCACCAAGCCCCAAGTCTCATTTTTGATTTAGGAATTATACTTTTCTCTCATTGCATGCTTCCACTCATTTTTAGAGTAACTTCCTCAAAACTTTGTGATTCATCACTCTTCAATACTTGTGTCATCAAAGCAAAGTTGACTCTACTTGGAGATCTAGTGGTCCTTTCAAGGGTTTGTCAAGCATTGCTTGTGGCTCATAATTCTTAATAAACCATTTAGGAACCTTTGTTCTGACTTTGATCTGATTGGGGTTTTTTTTTCCACTTGTGCTAGGTTCTTCAGTAATCATTATTTCCTTACTTTGTGGTTCATCACTCTTCATTACTTATGTCATCAATTCAAAGTTTACTCTTCTTTGAGATCTAGTGGTCCTCTCAAAGTTGTGTAGAGCATTGCTTGTGGCTTGTAATTCTCAATAACCCTTTTAGGAGTCTTTTTCTGACTTTGATCTGATTGAGTTGATTTTGTCCCACTTGTGCTAGGTTCTTCAGTAATCACTATTTCCTTATTTTTTGATTTATCACTCTTCATTACCACACTTCATTACTTTGTGTCATTAGTGCAAATTTGACTCTTCTTTGAGATTTGGTAGTCCTCTCAAAGTTGTGTCAAGCATTGTTTGTGGCTTATAATTCTTCATAACCCATTTAGGATCCTTTTTCTGACTGTGATAAGATATTGCCCCACTTGTACTAGGTTCCTCGGTAATCATTATTTCCTTACCGCTGTCTTTATATGTTGGTATATTCCACTTTCATTAAAGATAACATCTCTACTTACAACAATCGTCTTCTTTTTAGGATCCTACAATGTATAAGCTCTTGAATTTTCTGAATAGCTTATGAAGATGCTCTTCATACTTTTGCCATCCAACTTTGTCGTAGCTTCTACTGGAACATGAGCTTATACAATGTATCCAAAAACTCTTTTTAAGTGTTTAACTATCACTATCACTGGTTTGTTTGGACCGAAAACCAGAATATTCAAAAAATAACAACTTTATAAATTGGTTAGACCCAAAACTCATTTTCAAGCTTTTTAGTCTTCAACATACTCATTGCCATCTCTATAATTGTCCTTTTCTCTCTCAGCAACTTCATTTTGTTGTGTAGTATGCGAGGTTGTATGTTTCCATCTGATCCCATGAGTCCTAGAAAAGTCCTTGAACTCATTTGAGGTGTATTCTCCCCCATTATGCAATCTAAGAGCTTTATTCTTCTTACCACTATACTTTTCCACCATAGCCTTGAAGTTAATGAAGTACTAAAATGTTCTGATCTTTCTTGAAGGAAATGTACCCAAGTTTTCTTTGATTAATCATGAACAAAGATCAAGAATAACTTTGCCTTCCCAAATGACAAGTTTTTCATGGGCCCACAAAGTTCTTTTCACACAAACTAAAGTTATGTCTAAGCTCTTCATTTTTCTTTAGGAAAGCTCTCCCCATGTGTTTTCCAAGTATGCCAACGTCACATACATCTTGTTCTTTAATGTATGGAAGTCCAACAACCGTTTCCTTATTCCTTGGTTAAACAAGGCTATTGTAATTCAAATGCCCAAATATGCAGTGCCATGTCTTTCTGTCCAACTGAACTGAAACTTTTACAACATGGATTTCACTTGGAAGAATGGCGAGTTTGAAGAACCTATTGTGAGTTAGCTCACCCTTTGCTACTATAAGTCCTTTGTTCAACTTATCCCTTATGATGCACTCTCCAATATGAACTTCAATCAACTTTTTTCCATTATCTAACCAATTGAAAGTTCTTTTTTTTAAAGTGCAAGTACATGAAAAACATCACTTATATATTTGAATTTACCATCACCTATTTGAATTGACACAAGACCCATTCCCTTAACTTCTTGTGATGCCCCCAAATTGGATGATTTAAACAAAAAATGGTTTTCCCTAAAATCCATAATTTTATGAATTCTGAAATTAGAAAAATCAACAAACCCTAGTTGTTGCAATTGCACCTCCAAACTAAAAATTAACTCCAATTCATCTTGAAATAAATAATAAATAAATACATTGTGAATTTGGCCAGCAATGGCTCTTACCGCAATGAAAAAAAACCTGAAATGAATGTTTCAATCTTCCAAACTCCAGCACCAATCTAACAAAATTGAAGTCTTTCTTTTCCACTATTTCCTGTTCAAGCTTTCACAAATTGTAGATAAAATCATGCAAAAATCACAGCAACCATATCATTCATGAATCATCAACGGTTAGGGTTCCAAAGTGATCAAACCTAGTCCAATCCAATCATCAATATTCAGAAAATTACTGCAATAATTAAATCAGAATTTGTGCCTTGAATTCATCCAAAAAATTCTTGCAAATATGCACTCAACAAATATTATTTTCTACGAACAGAGGAAACTTATAAAATTCATAACTTCCTCAATATTTAAAATTATGATGCAAATAAGAGTTCAAACTGATCACAAAATTAATGACTATCAAATAAAAATAATTTTAGAATTTCCCTTCCATGGGAAGATCATCAAAACTTGCTCTAAATTTTGGAAACCTTAGTTTTTAGAATTTACCTCTTTAAACATCAAACCTTCAATACCAAACAAGTCGCCACACTTGGAAAAATTAATGCAAATAATAATCAAATTATTATGCCGAAGTTGGACATCAAATTGTCCACCAAACTCTCTTAATAAGCACACAAAACAAATCGCCCCACTCTAGGGCAAATAACAAATCCACCTTAACAATAGGTGGCATCAAAAGACACATTTTGTAGAATAATTAGCGAACACTTATTAAGCATCCATCTCAATATCTTTTTCAAGTATGAAGAAATAATATTAATTTTCAGCGTATCTTCAATTATGATCTTCACCTTGTATTTGTACCTTCCAAAGGGGTTGAACTTCATTGGGGAGGTAAAATACCTCATAACCCTCTCTTGCTAACTTTTAGGATGTCTTTTCTTTTTCTTTGCTTTAACTCTCAAGCCGACATTCCTTTTAATTTCACTTTAGGCCTTTTTGAATTAATTAAATAACTTGTCTTAATAAATTAGTAATTAAAATTACTTTTTGGCAAATTAAATAATTATTTTATATGAGGTCCTTGCTTCAATAATTAATTAAATTGCTCTAAGTGATACAAATCACTTTTCAAGCAATTTATTAATTATAATACCTCTTAAAATAATAATTAAAATTACCTTAATTTTCCAAATGATTTCTATTTTAATAATTAATTAAATTCACTATTCAAACAATTTTATTAATTATTAAAATCATATGAAAAAGAGACATTACACTTCTTGAGTGTTACTATCACCAAACACTACTTTACTAGAATGAGAGCCTTCATTTTCAGTTTTCTAATACCAATCTTCCTTATAAGAGGTGTAGGGCCATCGTGAATCTACGCACAAAACATGTTCGTCATTATGAGCCATTGAACTAGAGAAGAAAAATAAATCATTCTTTCTTGATTCTTCAAACTGCTGTAATTGCTTCCTTTCCTTTCCATGTTTGCCTTCTTAATGTTACAGTCTCTCTCATAATGACCATAACTTTTGCAATAGCACCATTGAATCGTTCTTCTACCACTTCCTTTGCCTTTTTTGCTTTGGATTCTTCCTCTAAAGTTTTATCCTCTTCCTCATGAGACAGTGTTCCCTCTATTGATTATTTTGACCTGTGTTTCCATCTTTTTTAATTTTTACCTTAGCGGTAAAAACATGCTCCCAATTCTCAGTAGAGTTCTTACTTTTTTCTCCTGCTGTTAGTAGCAACCCACTCAATAAATTTTCATTTTTGAGAGATCCTTAGAGACCTCAATGCTGGTAGTAACCATTTCAAGTCTCCTAACTATATCATCACTTAGAAGAATTCTTCAACAGGCCTGTGCTCACCCATCGACTTTTCGAGTACTTTTTTTGGTTGACCGAATCTTGGATATTTGTGATGTAGTCATTCGTTGAATAACTAGCATTCATTTTGCTATTCTGAAATTTGGTTCTTAGTGTTTTTAGCTTAGCTGTTGCTGCACCCTTGTAGGCATTTTTCAAAATTTCCCATGCTTCTCAAGATGTTTTACTTCACCTATTCTGTGTAAGATGTGTTCGTCAAGTGCTCCAATGGAAGTTCTTTATCCTTTTTCTCTGGTTCCTTTAATACATTCTCTCATCACCTAAAATTGCATTAGCTGGTGGTTTGCTATATAATTAGCTACAAGCTCCCACATCTTTAGTAACGAATGTTGGCCTCATTCTATGGCTTGAATTTGTATAGTTAGAATCATCAAACTTGGGAACAATGACTAGATGCTATAGTGACAATGATGCCAAGATATACAAATGAGTAATGCACAAACAGAAATTATGGGGCACTGGGTACCACCGATCATCGACCCTTAAATGTCCCATCACCAGTTTTATTAATATTTTTGGAGTCCAAGCTGTTTAGTGATTAGTACAAATATTCTTGGGTTAAACATCAATGTAACAGGAATATTACAACTATTTCCCTTTTTTCTAAAAATCAAGAAGTGGTCAATTTTTAATTAAAAATACACCTTAAGAGTGACATTCAAAACACTCGTCTGTTTCAGGCCAATTTCCACCCAGAAAATAGAATCAAAGAGGATCATGCAGGTACTCATTTCCATAGATACGACACTCGTAGTGTATCTGTAAAAACTTGCAGGGTGAGTAACTCAGGTGGCGAGTTTCTGCAGAGTACTTGCAAGTCTTTGCAGAAAACTCACCAATCAGCATAAACCAAAAAAAAAAAAAAAAAAATCATTTAATTTTTTTTTTTTCCCATGGCCATGGATTTGAAGGATTTTTCAACAATTTTCGTTGTCATGCATTTGCTAAAATTCATTTTTTATGCTTTTTAACAGTATTTTGGATGTTATTTAATTTCATTTTATCAATTTATATATATTTTTAATTTGTGGCGCCCTGAGGCTGAGCCAAAATTTTGGGCTGCCGAGTTTTCGCCCTGGAGTCTGAATTTTAAAACTATGCTCATTTCAAAGCCCTCTGAATACTATTTTTAACTGTTTAAGTTGGAGATCGTATACAAAAATACAGTAAAAACAGTAAACAGAGGTGTGATATTTTCAAGACCTCTTTAAGAAATTCAATTTGATACCATTTCACGTAAGGCTTTGGAAGCTCAGATGACCACCTATTATCAATAAAAAATAAAATAAGAGAAGCATGAAGACCCGTTAACTAATGAAATGGATTTGAAAAATGAGTTGAAACAAATTAAATTTTATGGAACCTTATTTTTACATCACACGAAATCCAAATCTTACTTTTCTTCTTGACAAACAGCACAAACCAGAACACATTGATTTGTTTTTGAACAATGGTGATTTTTGCTGCATCAACAGATTTCTATGCCATGCAGTTAAATTGATCAACTTTTCAATAGCTAGATCCGGTAAAAAAATGATTGATTTATGCTGAAAAGGCCAATTTATTTTATGTCCACAAGAAAAGACTCGTAAATGCTTGGATCTACTTTTCTAGCACAAAGATTTGAAGGTTGGACTGTTCCTAAGGGTTTCTATGGCCTACACAAATGTTGATGTGATCTCATATTGTAAGGGCCCATTTTCTTCAACAACACTTCTAATTTTTTTGGATGGTGGCCTCATAGCCCCTGCATGAATTTGAAAAGAGATATTTGGGGCCAGTCAATAGCCTGTATTTACAAATTATTCTCCTTTGATTTTTGTTCAGGTTCTTTGCTTGGCCTTCCACCTTGTGGTGTCAATGTCACAACTCAAGCACTCTTCAATTCATTAAATTACATATATATTAAGAAAGTGTGATACATATATATATATAGTAAGATATTATCGGTCCAACTCTGGAAATGGTTAAATTTATACTATTTGAAATATGCAACAAAATATTATTGAAATTTTATTTCTTTCTAAGAACATAGAAATTCAAATTTTATTTATTTTCTCAGACTTTTTAGAGAGTTCTCAACTGCATATACATACACACACATATGCATACACGATGCAAGTTTTTAAATGTTATTATATTCAGGGGCTTCAATAAATTTTAATAAAATGCAAATCATAATAAAATGCAAATCAAATTTAGGAGCTTCAACAAATTTAAATAATATACATTGTAAATTTTAAAAACATCTTCACTAAAGTGATTCTCAATTGTAAATTTTTTAATTTTGGTAAATAGAAAAAAAAAATTTACAAAAATTGATAATAAGATATATATTTTTAAAAAATCATACAATATTTATTTAAATATTTAATAAAGTTTAAAAAGAATATTAAGTCTTTTACTAAAATATATAAGAATTTAGATTAATAAGCATCAAAATACACAACTCAAATTTTGTTTCAAGGTAGGTTTATAAACTTAAAAAAATTAAAACCTATATTTAGATTTTAAATTAAATGCCTATAAACATTGATGTAAGTAAATAAACACAAATATATAAAAATTATAAGTAAATAAATGTAAAAACATAAAAATAGATGTAAGTAAAGGGTATATTTAAAAAAGGATATTTATAATTCTAATAATAATTATAGAAAAATACATTATGTTATATTAAAGTTTTATGTATAAAATTATTTGAAAGAAAAACATGACAAGTAACATGACATATCAATTAATATAAACTACCAATAAATAATAAATTTGTATTCAAACTATATATGACATATTAATCCAAATAAACATCATATAACATTATACCTTGATGTTTAGTTAAGATACACATTATCATGACATATAAATAAACATTATATGAATATCCTCATACAAATAAATATTATACAAATTTCTTCCTCAAACTTATCCATATAAGTAATGATTCAAGTGACAATAAAAAGAGGATTATCTGCAACCTCTCTAGTTATCAACAATATATTAAAAAGTACGTGACTAAAATGTTATATCAATAATTTAATTCAAGAATTCCACAAACAATATATTTGCTCCAATTGACTTGAATGGAATGTTTTTAAAGCAAAGTTTAAGTATATTAATTTAAAAACTTTTTGACAATAATTATTCGATTCAACTGTAATTTCTTTAAAATGTTTTGCAGTAATATTATGCATCACACTTATTTTTTTCGTAATATTTAAAAAAAAAATCAAAAATAATAAATGAGTAGAATACTTGGGAAATAAATGCACCACTATATTCTCTTAAGAAAATATGTAGTTTAGGAAAAATAATGGCAATTTGATATAAAATTAAATAATTTCATGCTTTTTAAACAAAAACATATCCTATGGCCAGGTCTTTGGAGAGCATAGATTTAAATTCCTAACTCTTCAAATACTAATTTAATTAATGCAAAATTGTAGCTAAATATTTACCTTCCAATACTCTAGAAAAACTGTTATGAATTGTCTAATTAAAGGATTGATTAAAAACGTTATTCTTTTTTAAAGTCAACAAAATAAGATAATTTAAATTATTAATTTTAATAGGTTATAAATTTCCAATACAACTTACAGATATGTCATTTAATTTTTCAAAGAAAAATTCTCAAAATTGAATTATAAATGGCACTATTTCTTCAATTTGATCCACATGATTAGATGTCTCTTTGAAGTTAGGATATACATTTTGCAAGATGTATATCCTATAGGCTTGTCTCTCATTTACAACAAGTTTCTTAAACATTCATCTTAACATTGTTTTCTCAAAAAAAATGAATAACGGTGCTTTGCAAAAGAAATGGTTTTCAAAAATAGATGTAAGATCATGCACACAATTTAAAAATAAAAATATTATCTTTGTTGTTTGCTCCAAAATCTTGCTCCAAGAAACACTTATGAAATTAAGTGCTCAGAGAGAAAAGTGGGAACAATAATTTTCACAAAAAATTGAATAATAGTGCTTTGCAAAAGAAATGTTTTTAAAAAATAGATGCAAGATCATGTAAAAAAAATAAAAATAAATATATTATCTTTGTTTGCTCCAAGATCTTGCTCCAAGAAACACTTATGAAATTAAGTGCTCAGAGAGAAAAGTGGGGGACAATAAAGGACTTTTGTCCTCACGTTTTAGGATTGATGCCAGATCAATACAGGGCAGAGTTGTAGGTATTGGGATCCATGATATAGCCTACTTGAAATAGCTTTCAAGAGATATGATGTTAACACCAGAGGCTCAATACTGAATTTGATAAGGTAACTTCATTCACTGTTTTGATTTTTGCTATTGAAGTGTTATTGTGTTTCACTTCACTTTCTAAAACAAGAGAAGGGTAGTCTAGTTCCAAAACAAACGTACAAAAAAAGAGGGGGAAAGGGAAGGTGGAGAAGAGGGTTTTCAGCTATGAGAATGCTAATGCTTCAAGAGTTGCAATATGCCAAGTCACAATTATACCATTGTGTGCTTGGTTCAACAATTGCACAAACTTAGGCCACTCAATGGGCAAGCTCCTAAGGACACAATTATGAATGCCTAACTCACAAATCCTTCACTAAATGTAAACACACCAAATCCCTGTAGTAAACTAAACATAGAGCTTTGAAATCACCTTATAGCTACAAACACATAAAGCAAAGAGTGTTCTAAAGAAAATGAAAAGAGTTCACAAGTGAACTAGCCTAGCATAAACACAATCTAGTTGCTACATTCATTTTTGCAATGAACATAGTATCAATTCTTTGGCACAAGCATGGACTCAAAACATGAAACAATGGACAACATTCACAAATAAGACAATTAAAACAAGCAAAGGATTTTGCTATAATTTTGACAGAGTTTCTTTATACAAAGTGTTGACCTTTTTTTACGTCATAGAGAAGTTCACTATATATAAAAATATATCCATGGAGCCATCAATTTGCCACCTACTTGGTGGTTGCAAGATTTCAACTAGAGCTAGGCATTTGAGTTTGAATTTGACCAAAATTTGGCTCAATCCCAATGACATAAATGTCATGCCCATACTGGGTGAATGCTAATTTGGATTCTGGAGATAAATGTTGCCGAGATTTTTTTGGGACTCACACCCTATCATGCTTTGCACAAACTTTTGGCCATACTGCCATTAAGACAACTTTGTCACGTGTGCTCATGCAACCCTCTCTACCTGATTTCATCGTGTAGACGATGCTTTGATCAATGCCTCTAGCTAAATCCGCATTCAATCCTATCGTTTTATGATCATTTTATCACCTTCTCAACATTGAATTCCATCATTTTAGGCCCTTTTGTTGGTGAGAAACACTTGACTGTGCAATCTAGATTGGACACAGTCATTTTATGGCCTTTTGACGGTTTGACGAGCTAAACATGTATCAAATATAAGCCTAAGCCATCACCAATGTCATCAGGTTCCACATGGCCTTCTCTTGCTTCTTTATTTTATTCTCTTTGGCTATTGCTTTGCCTAATACTGTATTACTGTGAGTGCGGGCTCTGGGCTTCCTCAGATTACTCTTGCTTTTGCTTGGACCGGGGTTGCCAAGATCATGCCACATGAAAAGATATTGGTTGCTCAAGATTTCAAGACCATTATATTGCTCCACTACCTCCCTGAGTTGTCAAGTTCCCGTGATGATGCCACATGGCATCATCATGAGGGCTCCTGAGACGCGAGGTTTTCTCCATTATGCCTATGCTTCCTAAGTTTCAAGCTTTAGAGATGATGCCACATGGCTTCATTATAGGGCTTGGGGCCTCGGGCTTGGTTTGAAATGCCACTGACCTTCTATTTTGTTGATCTCTGAGATCGTGCCATGTGGCACCATCTCAGGGATCAGGGGAAACTGAATACCTAGAACTATTTTGCTTTGCTAGGGTCTCATTCAAATGAGATCATACAACATGGAATGATCTCAGAGCTCAAGAAAAGGATCAACACTTAGCCATTTTTAGGATTTTTTGCTTTCGGCCAGGGGTGACAGGGTTCTGCCATGTGTCAAGTTGTCATTGAATATTCACTACGGGAGGCATGACTGTATGAATTTGACAAGGCGAGTCCTAAGAGTCTTGGGCTCCAAAGATGCCTCCACGTGGTGTCATCTCAAGCCTTCAAGACTTGATGCTGTTTTAAATTATTGATCAACATCCCACTCCAATCTCTGAGATTATGCCACTTAGCACGATCTCGAGGCTTTGAAAATACCAACACTTAGCCATTTTATATTTTTTCCTTAATCGTGGTCATATGCAATGTTGCCATGTGGCTCTTCGATGTTGAATCTTTTGCTGGGAGGCCCCCTTTTACCTAAATTGATCCCTGAGCCTCGATCGAATAAGATCATGCCATGTGGCATGATCTCGAGCTTTCAAGAGCTCAAGACTTTTGGAACTTGGCCAACCTTCCATGGCTCCGAGTTGTTGATTTGAAAGATCAGACATTTGGTAGGGACTAGGGGAGTCAAGAGATTTTAGACTTTGGCTTTGCTCGATCAGGCTCATGACACGCATCGTGATTTGAGAAGTCGGGCTACCTTTAGACTTAGAACTTTTGAGTGATCCCTCAAAATCTGGGTGAACATGATCTCGACAGGTGGTAAATGATTGACAACCTAAGGTTTTTAGAAGACTTTTCGAATGAGTTTTGGGTCCTTGATAAATGCAATGGGGACACATGTCCAAAGATTGACGGCTCAAGCTTGCTGAAGATTACTACAAAATAAAAGCAAAGCCAAAACACTTATAACAAATAATTAATATGTTAGCTTGAAAACTCAAACCCGACCATAAACTAAGGAAAATCTGATTTTTTATAGATTAAACATAATCTTGACTAGAATAAAGACAATTTTTATAGATTTAAACCATAAAGAAGGACATTCAACCCAAATAGACATGGATAAAGCCATTTAAAATGCCCCCTTTTAAATTTAACCCCTAGGAAAGCCACAATCCATGATTTTAAAGCACACACCTTTCAAAGCAAGACTTTCAAATGAACAAAGAGAAAACATGGACTACTTCCAAACATTTTAAGACCAATGCCTTTGGCCAAAGCAAAAGAACCAAAACTTGATTTAATGAAGCATTCTCTTTGGCTTGAAATTAAAATAGACATGGAATGCATATAACTCAGATGCTCTTAGATTGAAGGCCCAAGCTGCTTAAAGATGTCTCAATAGACCAACTTCTCAACTTTAAACCTTTAAACATAGAATGATTGACATGTTATGAACAAAAAGGCCAAATAGATCATATCAGACCAATATACCAAAGAGGAAAGAAGCAACCATGCTGAATTTAGGGGGTCCATATAAAGAAGTAAGGATGGGGTGTGTTGGTCACAATAAATGACGACTTCTGTAGGGAAAATGCTGCTGCATTTAGAACCTAGATTATAAATTTCATTGTTGAAACAAAAGATAATCTACAACCAATTCATTAAACATAGGTAAAAAAAATGAAGGCACTAAAGTCGGCACCATCTTGCGACATACTAAGTTGTATATCTTTCACAAGACTATTAGTGTGTGAAGCGATAAATTTCCTTTAATTACATTTGAATCCACATGGATGAGTTCAGATCAATCTAGGCATTATAACTTCTGAAGGAATTAGTAGGTTATATGGCTTGAGGGGGGATGACATGGACATTGCTCTACTGCTAGCCAAATGTCTATAACCCTGACAAAGATACCTCTGGTCCTACTCAAGGCCTTGCTCCATTGCCAGTCAGGATAGAAAACCTACAATAGAGATTGTATGGATCAACCTTTTGAAAAAGACGTGAGATTTTGCATTTAAATTCAAATTTATTTGAAATTTTATTATAATAATATATTCATGTTCAATCCATGACGGTTAGTGACCAAGCCAAGGTATAAGGATGCTCAGAGAGCTATAAATACCCAAATGATCTTAGATAATTAAGTGGCTTCACATTACTTCATGATGTTCAATTAAGTGCAGCTTGATGGCTTTTGGCAAGACAATGCAACTATTCTAAAATCCACTTATTCTATTATGAATCGTTGGCCTTCAAAAATTTCTAGGAGATGTAAATGAAATTACTCCTAGTCTATGGGTTGTTCAAATGAAAATGTACCTTCTATTTTTCAAAGTTTGATTAGCACTTTCCAGGTTTATCTCCACCCATATAGGTGATTGGCACATTGAGGCAAGGATCAAATTGTTTTCATAGGACCTTCCTCTTTTTGCTCATTGCTCTTGCTTTTCTTTGTTTTCATTGAGGTGCAGATTGGATTTCAACAAAGGGAAGGGGTTGGAACAAACTTTGTCATTAGAACAAAGGTTGAGCACTAGACATGCCAAAAGGGACAAAACAAAAGCATAAGAAACAAAAACAAACACACAAAAGAAGCAAACACACAACATAAGAAAATTAAACTAATATGTACTTTACCAGTTACTCGCCTGGAGGGGATGTTTTGAAAATGCATTAGAAAGGACAATCGAGAAGTAATGCTTCAAGAATCATTTGTTTATCGACAATGGGAGATCATTTCCCTCTAGGTCTTGGAGGTGAAAATTGTTCTACTCTAGCAACTCAGATATATAGTATGGACCAAACCCAAGTGGACTGAAATTGGAATGTTGGCCTTTGTTTTCATGGGCTCTATCTCATAGTAGCACTAGATCGGAAATCCTGAAGGATTTAACCTTAGCCTTCTTATTAAACCTTTTTTTGATAGTGCTTTGATGTTTGATGAAATTCACTAAGGCATCCTCTCAAGCTTCTTCCAATTGGATAATGTCTAATAGCCTTGAATTCACCTTATCATTACCTTCCATGTATTGCAACATGAATTTGTAGGTGGGCAGATTAAGTGTAATTAGGAGAACTGGTTCTATCCCATATTCCAATAGGAAGGGCGAGATATTTAGAGCATGTTTATACCTAGTGCGATCAGCCCAGTGGGCATACTTCAACAACAAATGCCACTCTCGAGGATTATTTTCTATAGACTTCTTAATAACCTTGATCATATTTTTGTTGGTTGATTCTACCAATCCATTCCCTTGTGGGTAGTGATTGGATTGGAATCTCAAGGTAATTCCTATCTCAGATGCCCACTCGGTAAACTCTATGGCTATGAATGCATTTTTATTGTCACAAATTAATGAGACCAGGGTGTCAAATAGAGTGGTGGTTATATTATCTTCCATGAATTTAATCACTTTACTGGTTGTGTTGTTCTTTGTTGCTACTACCTCAACCCATCTTGTATAGTAATTTATGATAGTGAGGATGAATTTATGGCCTGCTGAGGAGTTGAGATTAATGACTCCCACAAAATTTATTCCCTATTAGGCAAACGATATTTTACTAGAACATGTTACAAATGCATTGAATCGTGGACCTCCATTTTGTCAAATGTTTGGCACTAATGGCATATCCGCATATATACATAGACATCCTTGAAGATAATAGGCCAATAGTATCTTGCTAATAGTATCTTATGCATAATTGCATTTGCTTTAGGATGACCATTACCTAACTTCTCATGGAAGCTAGCAAATAACTTATTTGTCTTCCTCTTTAGATATGCATATGAGATACATACATTCATAATTTTTATATACAAAATCCATTTATTCAACATGTATTGAGTTTCTTTTAGTCTGAGATCTCTTTTTGTGTTTGGTTCAATCTAGGAGGTGGATTCTCATAGAGAATGTAGTGAATGACTGAGGCATACCAATCCTGTTACAACACTTATGCATGGTTGACCTGATGTACTGTGATTCGATGGTCAATCTTAGTAATTAACTGAGTGAGACCTTGGCCTTTGAACAACTTGGTTGGTTTGATTTTGAAATCACATTCTTGGAGTTTGGCCATCCATATATATCTGCATTCCCCCAATACATTCTGCAACATGAGCTTTATGGTTGGATATGGGATAATTGTATGCACTTTATTCTTGAGAATATAGTGCTTGAACTTCTTCAATGACTTAATTAGGGAGTATACATGCTTGCCTATCATGGAATAATTAAGATTTGTGTCTATTAGGTTTGTGCTCATAAAGGCAATGGGGTGTTCTTCTACATCCAACTTCTGGATGAGAACTACAATAATGGTGTGCTCAGAAGTAAAAGGATAGAGATAAAAGTCCTTGTCATAATATGGATTGATCAACACTGATGCCTATATTCTAGCATCTTTGATGTCTTGAAAGTCTTTCATGGATTCAGTGTTCCATTCCACTTTAGCTTACTATTTCAACATAACATTTAAAGGTTTAACAATCTCAACAAATTCGGAAATGAATTTACAAACAAAGTTAATTTTCCCAAAAAAGGATTTTAATTCTTTCTTATTGTTAGGTATTTGGAAATTATTTCAGCTCATTTAGGGTCTATATAAATACCTTATTTTGTGATGATGTGATCGATAATCTTACCTTTTGTGACGCCAAACACACTCTTTTTTGGGTTTAAGGAGATGCCATACCTCTTACACCTCTTAAATACTTTTTGTAAATGATGAATATGATCAGATCTGCATTTCAAAAACACAGTTAAATCATCAATGTAAATCACAATACACTTCCCAATTAAGCCTTTAAAGGAAAAATCCATGGCCCTTTAAAATGTTGCTCCAACATTTATTAGACTAAATGGAATTCATTTGTAGGAAAAAGTACCCCATTTCATTGTGAATGTAGTCTTGGCTCGATCTTCTAGATTTACCAGAACCTAATTGTATCTCGAGAATCCGTCCAAGAATGTCATCATCTAGGATCCACTTATGATTTGGATTACCTCGTCAAAGGAAGGCAATGAATAATTGTCTTTATCTAAAGCTCTATTAAGATTTCAAAATTATATGCATATTCTGATCTCCTCATTTTTCTTTTGAATAGGCACTAATTTTTCTACCCAGGTGGAGTGGTGAACTGAGAAGATTATTCCAGATGAGAGAAGTTTGTGAAGCTCTTTATGTATCAATGGTTCTAGAATTGGGTTCATAGGCCTCTATCTCTACCTCAATGGTTTATGATTTGGCTTAAGAGGAATCGTATAGATAATTATCTTTGGGTCGAAGAATTTGAGGTATCTATAGGCCCATGAAATAATGTCTTTATATATTGATAACAACTTGAAAAGATGTTTCACCTATGTGTCTATCCAATTAGGACCAATATTGACAATTTATGACTTTTCTAAGGAACCAATGTTAATGTTAGACACTTTTGATGCATAAGATTTAGATTTTTAGGTGGAGGTGTGGGGTTGTCGATGTCAAAAGGCTTTTCCATGGAGATCATCCCCTTTGGGATTCGATTTCCTTGGATGTTCATAACACCATCTTGCTCAACTTCCTCCCTAGGGTTATCCCTTTTTATTTCATCAATGATTTGAGCCTCGAACACTCTATCATTGTTGAGGAATTCTATGATATGCTGCTCATCCTCAAAGACCTGGAATTTTTTTACATTGTTTGAGACAAAGGGACAAGGGATCAACTTAATAGAAAATTCTTGCAATTGTGTGTCATCTAAAGGAGTCAAGTTCACAATAGAGGCTACAAATGAATCAATAATCTAGTTTTATTCTTTGGGGATGGGGATGATGTTAAATGTAATGAACATTTCTATTAGATCCCATGCCCTATGTTTGTATTTCATGAGGTAGGATAATTTGCACTGAAATTTAATCTTAACTTGAATCAGAACTAGTTCAAAATCACTAAATTCTATTAGTTCCTTAGCCTTATGTTTTAACACAAACTATAGTCCAAGGATCAATGCTTCATACTCTGCTAAGTTGTTAGTGTAAGGGAATTATAACCTATAATCAGCTAGATGTCTCTTTCCCTGGGGGTCTATCATCAAGACTTCTGTTCCTGAACCTTTTTTAGAATGTACCCCATCAACGCATAAGAACCACAAACCTAGAAATTCAGAGTCACTATCAGTTTTATCCTTAGTAGGCTCCATAGACAAAGTGTAAATTCCTATTCAGAAGAAAAAAAGGTTCACTTTCTCATTCAGTGCATTGTATTCAATTATCATGTTATTCATTCTGGGTTCCATATCTACATTGATATGATTGGCTATGTCTCTCCAAGGCAACCACATGTGGTAGAAATTTGTATCCATGTATCCATTTAAGTATTTGGACCAATTCCTACTGAGGAACATCCCATAGGTTTCAAGAATTTCCATAACTTGAATATCTATGAATTGATGGATCATAGGTTATGATTCCAAATTCATATCTATATTGATTAACTCACCAACTTTCTTAACTTCAAACTTGTCTAGTTGAACTATGACTTTGTCTGATTTGATAGGGACTAATCCTACATTTTCATAAATTCATATGGGCATCACATTGGCTGAAGCTCCTGAGTCTACTAATAAAATATGCAGGTTCTTCCCAAGTAGTCTAATAGTCAGATGAAGGGAGGAACTTTGGTATTATTCTCGTGAAGGAGCATGTTGGTGTGGGAAATCTTTTGTTTTGGTTGGGTTGTATTTTCAGTGAGTGATTTTAGTATAAGATCACACTGTTCAGTGATTTGATTGATCTCATGAGAGTTATATTTGATGCAATCTTATTTATGTCTTTGACTACATTGTCTCCAACTTTGATCCGAGGTGGCTGAATTTCCATAGGGGATTTAGACTCTCTAGGGTTTAGAGGTGGAGGATCATTCCTAGCCTTGGGATTAGGTGGAGTTACACCATTAGTGGGAGGAGTTGAGGTGGTGATGGGTTGTTTCTGTATTCAGTTTCTAAGGACATAGTTACCCATTTGGAATTATTGAAAGGCATGCACCTCACTAGTGCTCTCTTTAGGTTCATTATTGTCTTAGCTAGGGAATTTTATGGTTTCCAACACCATAACTATACTTGGGTGTCAACCAGCATTAGATGATTTTGGTTGGTATGGAACCACCTCATATTCTTCCATTCCTTATGGAATATGTCAAAGGTACTATAGAATTCAATACAATAAAGCTTTCCATATTGGGTTGTGTTATGCACATGACACCAATTAGGGAGATGTATTTCATAAATGTTAATTTTAGGCAATTTATTGGGTGAGAGTTCTATTTTATTATTGGAGTGATTATAGGTTCTATTTTGAATCTGATAAGTGAAGTTCCTATTGGAAATCTCATCACTAGAGCTGCCCATTTATCTTTGCAAGCCAAAGAAGCCATTACTCAGCCTTTACATCATACATTAGATAGCATCCAACTCATTCTTGGTAGACTCCTAGGGTATGTTTTAGACGTTATTTATAGAAGGTATCAACCATCAATTTTGTTCTTGAGAGACTAATTCATTGTTCATTGGGTTAAGGAAACTTAGGTGCTGGTTTGGAACATCACACATCAACAGGAACATGTTGGTTATGGGAAATGGTTGGGGTACCGACATATTCTGATTTGTATTAGGAATAGTTCAATTTTGGCATGTTTGGTAAAACATTAGGAATGGGAACCATTATTTGACCTTGTGGGTTGAACTACTTATCAACCATTATGGATTCAACATAAGCCAATGGTAAGTCCACCACTAAAGGATCCCGTCTCAAGAACATGGCAATCCATGGGTCCAATGAATTTTTGTAAATTTCTAGAGCTAGTTGAGCATTAGGTCTGTAAATAGTTGTGACTCAACTATACATTTTTTGAAAATGGGCATTGAAATTATAGATGGACTCATTAGGTTCCCTTTTTATATAAGCAAATTACTGATATAGGATGCTAGGATCTATAACTTGTCTATTTTTAGCCAAGAAAGTGTTACTAAACTGATCCCAGTTTGTGATAAAATCTTTAGGAAGATTTAGAAACTAGTCATAGGTGGAATCCATGAGTGTGAAGGGGAACAACCTACAAGCAACATCCTCATACTGAACATTGAGAAGCATAAGAGTAGTTTTATAGGAGGTTATATCCTCTTCAATTGTTATTACTACACTATGTGTGAATCTTGGTAGGTACCTCTCTAGATTCCCAGGCAAATCGTGGACAAATCCAAATATGTTTATAGCAGATCCAACAAGCCAAGCCATATGGGATGCCATGGGTATGGTTTGATTTAGGTAGACTGAGATGAAGAGCTAGTGGGGGTAATTATAGGTCTAGGTCTACCTCTACCAGTCTATGCTCTTCTATGGGTTTACCACTTTGAAATGATCAATCTCTCATGAATAACTTGAGACTTGGTGATCCTTACAATATGATATAGTTTGCTTTAAAATGCAATAGTTCAATACTAATCTTGTCACATAGGCCCTCATAGTCTCAACAATTGTTTGATCCAAAATTTTGCTCAAGAAACACTTATGAGATTAAGTGCTTAAAGAGAAAAATGGGGGATAATAAGGGAATTTCATCCTCATGTTTTAGGATCAATGTCAGATCAATCTAGGAAATAATTTTAGGTATTAGGCTCCATGATATAGCCAACTTAAAATAGATTCCAAGAGATATGACTTAACACCATAAACTCAATATTGAATTTGACAAGGTAACTTCATTCATTATTTTGATCTTTGCTATTGGAGTGCTATTGTATTTCACTTCACCACTTTATAAAATAAGATAAGGGTAGTCCAGTTCTAAAAAAAAAAATAAAAAAGAGGGGGAAAGGGAAGGTAGAGAAGAGGCTTTCCAGTTATGAGAATGCCAATGCTTCAAGAGTTGCAATATGCTAAGTCATAGTTATACCACCATGTATCTGGTTCCATAATTGCACAAACTTTAGGCCACTCAATGGGCAATATTCTGAGGACACAGATATGAATGTTTAACTCACAAATCCTTCAATAAATGTAAACACACCAAATACCTATAGTAAAATACACACATATCTTTAAAATAACCTTATAGCTGGAAGCACATAATGCAAAGAGTGTTCTAAAGAAAATGAAAAAAACTCACAAGTGAACTAAACTAACATAATCAAAATCTAGTTTCTACATTCATTTCTGCAACAAAGCATAGTATCAACTCTTTGGCATAAGCATGGACTCAAAACAAGAAATAATGGAAAACATTCATAAATAAGAAGAAAAAGTTAAAACAAGTAAAGGACTCGTTTATAAATTTGACATAGTTTCTTTATACTAAGTGTCGACCTTTTTTACATCATAGATAAGTTCACTATTTAGGAAAATTTATCCATGGAGCCATCAATTTGGCACTTTCCTGGTGGTTGTAAGATATCAACTAGAACTAGGCAATTGAGTTTGAATTTGACCCAAATCTAGCTCAATCTGAATGACATAAATCTCAACCCATACTTGTTGAGTTTTAATTTGAATTCTGGGGTTGATTGTCACTAAGATTCTATTGGGACTCACACCCCATCATGATATGCATAGACTTTTGGCCATACCACCATTAAGACAACTTTGTCACTTATGCTCACACTACCCCCTCTTCTTGATTTCACCATGTAGACCATGCTTTGATTAATGCCTCTAGCTAAATACACATTCAATCCTATTATTTTATGATCCTTTTTCCACCTAATCAACATTGAATTCTATTTTTTTAGTCCCTTTTGTTAGTGATAAACACTTAATTATGCAATCTATATTGGACACATAGTCCTTTTATGGCCTTTTGATGGTTTGACATGCCAGACGGGTGTCAAATATAAGCCCAATCCATCACCAATATCATCGAGTTCCATGTGGCCTTCTTTTGTTTCTTTCTTTTGTTCTCCTTAGCCACTACTTTTCCTTATACTGTATTTCCCTCACGAGCTGTGATCATGCCACCTGGTAGGACCGTGGGTTCCAAGCTTCCGTAGACAACTCCTACATTTTCTTAGGTCAGGGTTTCTGATATCATGCCACATGTCATGATCTCAATTGATCATGCCTTTGAGACCATCTTGTTGCTCTACTGCCTCCCCATGTCATTGAGTTCTTGGGATGATGCCATGTGGCATCATCACGGGGTTCTTGAGATGCGAGGATTTATCCATTACCCTGATGCTCCCTGAGTCTCAAGCTTTCAAGATGATTTCATATGGCATAATCACAGGGATCAGGGCCTTAGGGTTAGTTTGAACTACCATTAACCTTTCGCTTCATTGATCTCTAAGATCATGCCACATAGAATGATCTTAGGGATTGAGGGAAACTAAAGACTTCAAAATATTTTGCTTTACTGGGGTATTAATAAAATGAGATCATACCATTTGGCATGATCTCAAAATTTGAAAAATGGCTCAACACTTAGTCATTTTTAAGTTTTTTGATTTCAGACAGGGACAATAAGATTTTGGCATGTGTCAAGCTGTCATTAAATCTTCACTGTGGGAGACTTGATTGTGTGAATTTGATTGAGCAAGTCCTTTGAGTCTTGAGATCCTGAGATGTTACCATGTGACATCATCTCAAGCCTTTGAGTCTCATGGTTTTTCTGAACTACTAGTCAAATTCTCACTCCTCTAATCTATGAGATTATGCCACTTGACAAACACTTAGCCATTTTCTAATTTTGATTCGACCGTGGTCTTATGTGATGCTTCCATGTGGCTCCTTGACATTGGATCTTCTATTGGGAGGCCTCTTTCTGACTAAATTGATCCTTGAGCCATGATTGATTGGGATTATGCTATGTGGCATGATATTGAGCTTTCAAGAGCTCAAGACTTTTAGAAGTTGACCAACCTTTAGCAGCTCCAAGCCATTGATTTGAAATATCAAATGATTATCAGGGACTAGGAGAGTTAGGATATTTTATAGTTTAACTTTACTTGATTGGGATCTACACTTACAATTGGGAAACAAACATAGAGATCTTGATAAGTCAGGATACATTTGGACTTATAAAATTTTAGCGATTCTTTGAAATCTGGGCGGACACAATCTTGACAGGTAGTAAAAGATCGATAGCCTAGGATCTTTGGAAGACTTTTAAAAAGAGCTCTGGGTCCTTGATAAATGTGATGGGGACACATGTTGAAATATCAACGGCTCAGTCTTGTTGAAGATTATTGCAAAATAAAATCAAGGCCAAAACACTTTGAGCAAATAGTTAATACGTTAGCTTGAAATCTCAAACCTGACCATAGACTAAGGAAAATCTATTTTTTCATAGATTAAACATAGTATTGACTAGAATAAAGGAAATTTTCATATATTTAATTCATTTAGAAGTAAACTCATCTTGAATAGACATGGGTAAATCCATTTAAAATGCCCCCCTTTAAATTTAACCCCTAGGAAAGCCATGATCCATGATTCCAGAACACATGCATTTCAAGCACTTATAACTATCTTGGATATTATTGGGCACATTTTACATTCATCCTCAAGATAGTTTTTGTGCCACTAACCTATACCCAAAATTAAATCTATCCATGCTAAAATATCACGTAAAGTCTACACATGCACCCAAATCACAAGGAGAGTATATTAAGTCACATTTTGGTTAGTTGCATGGAGAACTCATAATTTTCTATTTTATGAAAAAACATATATCATTGCTTGGGAAAAGGAGATAATGAATAACCATCAAATAGTCATATAACAAGGTATTACATAATTAAGCATTATTGATGAAGTGTTTCAACTAATACTTCCATCATTGCATAGAGATAAAATGATTGTTGTTTAATAAACAACTTGCATTATTCATAAATTTGTGCACGATTATAAAACAAATCTTACTTCTCTTTCATTTTTAAAACTAGTAAAATCTTGTCCATCATATGATTACCTAATTTCTTGACTCGATAATTCATTAGAATAACCTTAGGAAAATTTATAAGAAATTGGTAAAAGTATAAGACAAATTAGAAGAATTGAATGTAATATAAGTGTCAAATTAGAGGAATTATAAGCTAAATTTTGAACTGAATAGGTGTCATCTAGTTAGGGTTATATTGAGTGATTGAGATAAATTTTTATGATTTTGTAGGAGTGGATCGAGGTGATGATAGTTCAATATCATCATTAGTATTACTTGCAGATAGCTGATACATGGAGCTAGAGGGTGTGCAGGCTTCTTGAGGCCTTGGATTTTCTATACATGGCATGCATGCTAATGATGAGGGTGGATAAGGCCTATCTAAAAACCTTAGTAGAGAGATGGCACATTGGTACCTATACCTTCTAGATTTTGATAGGAGAGGCCATCGACACACTAGAGGACATGTGGTAGATATTGAGGATACTGATGCGAGGTTAGTCTTTGTACTATATTATCAGTAGATGGTGGGATATGCTAAAGTATTTGATTGGTCAAACCAACATTCCCATTGTGAAGGGATGTGTGCACATTGATTTACTAGAGACCTTTACAAATATCCATCCAAATGAGTTACTCTGGGAAGAGTCATCTCCACCGACACATATTTGATGAGAGGTAGTTATACTGATGGTGATTATTAGTGGCATATTTATACCTGATAAGAGTGGTTGATTCTTTCATATGGGCCCAGGTGGGTTGATCCGAGATATGCTATATTAGATATATAAATTTTCTTTGGGGCCTACAATGATGGCTCAATTATATAGAGATTTGCACTTAGTAGTTTACCAAGGGGGCCATAACATTGGCCCTTCTACACTACTCTAGATACAGATGTGGGAGCATATAGCGATTAAAAACCCAATAGGGCAAAAACGAGTATGGGTACCACATGATCCTTTAACATATGGTTGGGTAAAGGTAGGGGTGGGCACCAAAGGCCATAGAGGGCACATTTGTTACTATGTGAGGATGATAGATGAGATGGTAGATAAATATTTTGTGTGGCATCCCTATCTATAAGTACAGATACAATGACACTTAGATTATTGTTATAAATCATACATGATAATCAAATGCTACATCACAAGGAAGTAGGCCTACATTATGCAAGAATACTAGCTTGATTAGGTACATAGATAATCCTGGTATAAGGCATTCTGAATGGGCCACACTGGTTTGCACACATGTACAGAGAGACTAGTATTCTAAGGCAATTGATAGAGAGATTCACAGCTCACTTGAGCTATATGGGCCTACCACAAGTGGATTCTTACTGATTGGGATTATGTTGGATATCCACTCTAAATAGGTGATTGGGTGAATAAAACCTACCCCCAGTAAGTTTTCCTGTTCCTTCTTGACTAATATGGCTATGCATGGATGTATTTTCCTTAATTTTCATTTGATCATATTCGCATCCATGTGTACAACAAGATGGTGTAACACCAAATAAATATCTAGGCCTAACACATATGAATAAGCCCATGTAAAAATATCAATAAATTATTGAAGGAGGGAAGTAAGAACTTCATGTTCCTCGTTAGTGAGGGATGATCCAAGTTTAATCCACTTTGGGTCATCTAGTGTTCTAATGTTTACTTCTATGGTATCTTATACTAGCAACGGGGAACCATCATCTATAATTATTGTTATAGAAGTGAATTGATCTTATTCATCTTATGGTTCAATCGGCTTGCCAATCTCACCCATGTATCAAGAATATGAATCATCAAATGAAGATAATGGCCATTCAACGAATGTATGAGGAAAGTCCTAAACCAGTCGCTTAAATACTCTTTGATCCTATGAGTTGATGTTTGATCCAAAGGTAATGTGCGTACTTGGAGGGCCTTGTGCTTCCTGTGAAAGAGGGAAAACTTTCCTATTGAATGACACTTGAGATAAGTTTACACCAAAGGACTTGTCTTTTTCTTTACTATTTCCCTGCTCCAAATGCATTTCAAAGGGGTTTTCACTTGGGAACCTCAATGTTTCATTTTTTTTTATGACCAAGGAAGTTTGATTGCTCTCTAAAGTAGGCAACAAGGTCCAATGTTATGGAAAATCCTTAATTATGATCACCAATGGGAAGGCTATCATGGAGGCCCATAAACTATGAAATGGCTTCTTCACTATGAATTTCATCCAAAGGTATATTGGATTCTTGTTGGTCCCCATCAATTAATTGGGGATAATGGAGGAAAAGAGATGAATGAATATACACAGAGTTAATAGTGCAAATGGTATTGGTATTAAAGATGTTGGTTTCGACTAACTCACTGTAAATGATATGGTAGGACTTTGCATATTTGTCAACATCATCATTGTTATTTGATAAAATAGAATCAGTCTCAAGATCTGAGGCGTCACCCCTAGGTAGTATATATCCAATACCTCAAGTTCCTTTATTTCATTTATGTTTGGTTTCAGATAAAGGTTTAATATTACCTTGATAATTTTACCCTAGACCTTTGCTTCATAGGCTTGATTATTTATTGTCTTGTTGGGAATGGGATACTTTGAGTTTTGGAAGAAAGTAGCAAAGTCATCATTATATAACTATGAATCATCTTTAATTGTGATTTACTATTCTTCTTGTGTAGTAGTTTTGATGAAAGAAATGGGTCCCTTTTGGTGAGGATTATTATTTTTTTACCATTCCATTTTAACATTCTTTATATTTGGTCTACCATGATATTTAGGAGATATGGGCAACTTGGCTATACGAAAGGCATCACCAATTGTGTATTCACCCATGCCCTTATATTGAATAATGAAATAGTGGGTAGTTTGAGGTTGTGGAGTGGAAGAAGTAGAAACAAGAGTGATTAGGTCAATATAATTGGATTCATGAGGTTCAATAGCTATGACTTTGTCCTTTTTGGGGACAAAATCCATACCAAGGTGATAATTATAAATCTCATACTTCACTTCAAGGTGTTTGAAATATTGGTAGGGGTGTAGATCACTGAGGATGGTGACCTCCATTCTAGTATGGGTGGATTTTAGACATTGATGTAGGGTGGAAAACAAAATGTGTAATTCATGTATCTAGGGTCACCCAAAGAGTAAATTGTATAATAATTCAAGATGAAGGACATGCCACAGGGTATCATGGGTAAGAGGCCCAATAATAATAGGTAAATAAATAGTGCCTTGCTATTCTCGCTCCTCATTTTCATATGTCTTAATAGTAATTGTATTAGGCTGAATATCTACTGTAATGTAATTAAAGTGTTTTACCATATTCAAAGATACAATATTCAAGTATGAACCATTATCTGTGAGGACATTCTTGATCTTATGTTTGGAAATAATAGATTCTATGTAAAGTAAGTTATTATGAATAGGACCAAGGGATCACATGTCACTCTAGTCAAATGTAAGTTGTTGTCCTGGGGCTAGATGACCCACAAACGCTTATAATTTATCATTTTTGATGTTAGTTGAGACCTTGAATTAGATCAAAATATCATTCAATATGTTCTTGTGAATGTCTAATGTACGTAATAAAATAAAAATCTACACTAGTGTTTTGTGTGACTATTACACAAGATCATACAAATTTTCATTAGTAGAAGCAATTGGTTTTGGTTTTGGAGGCAAAGGGGATTTAGTAAGATTAATGGGGGAAGAAAGTATGAGACCTTGAATCATAACTTGGGAATGTTGATTCATGATTACAATATCAATTTGGAGGGGGTTAGTGTAATTAGAATAATGGTAACTAGGGTTGGGAAAAATAATCCTTAGACGTCGAGAAGTATTATAGTTATCTCAAGCCATATGAGGATCACCATAATATGGAGGAGGAGGTCCTAAAATGGATGGCACAACTTGTTGGTAATTATTATATGGGGGATGAGAATTGTTGGATGTTGGTCTAGGGTTAATTTTGATAGCAATGACATGACCACTAGTAATGCAATCAACAATGTTATTATATTTGAATGGCACATGTCAGTATTCAACTTGATTGGAATGGGTATCTTGACCTTGATTCTAGTTATTATTATGCTACTATTGATTTGGCCCTTGATTTTGATTATTAGGAGGGTGATTCTGATTCTGATTATTAAAGTTGTTATGTTGTGGAAATGAGTTTTGATAATACCCAAATTTTGATTTGTTGTTGAAGTTGCATTATCCAACTCAATCTCACCATTTTATAGCAAATCTTGAATGAGATGTCCAAGATGAGCACAACTATGAATGGAATGATCTTTAACCCATGGTAATCATAAAATTCATTCTCTTTGTACCTAGGGGGTTAGGTTTGCCTTCTAGAAATGGTTTTAGAATGGGCTAAATAACCATATTATCTACCAATAATTTATGGAACACCACATCAATGGGTTCTCCAAGGTTATCAAATATTCTTTATCAAAATTGATCTCATTAAGGAGGTTGCCTTTATAATGTAAGGGTTTGTGTAGGGGTTTATGTTGAATAGGTGGCAGAATCACCGTCTGCATGTCTTGATTCTATTACCCTGTTCCCTACAACATTATTATTTCTATTGAAAACCTTAGGTTTTTCAGATGTGCTTTCTTGAGCTTGTGTCAGAGTTTGATTCTGAACCTAGTTTTGAGAATAAAGTTTAATTGCCAACTATTATCAAGGAGATTATGTAGGAATTGGTTAGCCAATGCATGCCACCATTCCAAATAATTAGAAAAGCTTTCTCCTCCTCTTTACTTGGTATGACACAAGTTGACCATGGTCACCTTGTGTTTTACGTAGTAAGATAAATGTCACACAAATTTTTATGACATGTCATCAAAAGTATCAACATAGTGTTTAGGTAGATGGAGGAACCATTCTAAATATTGCCCCACTAAGTTATGAGGTAAAAAGTGAATCAAGTAAATGTCACTAAAGTCCACCTCTTGACAAGTGACGTGTAACTCTTTTAGGTGTTCCCTAGGATAACCTTTCCTTTGTACTTGTTGAATTTAGGAATCTCAAAATGATGTAGGAGAGGTATCTGAAGGTAGTTCATATCAAAGGGATAAGAACATATGTCATCAAATTTAAATTTTTTAGAATGGCTTCCTAATTGGATTGCCAAAATGGCATATTTCAACTCTTTCAAGTCTCAAAAAGTGGGAATAAGTTGGGATGAATGAGGCACTTGTTATGGGCCATTCAAAGGTGGATTACCTTGATTAGGGTAAATAGGTGGGTTAGGAATAGGGTTTTGATAGATGGGTACCCTATTGGGATGTCTACCATGAATAGTCACCCTTTAGTGGGGGTTATATTGATAATAATTGATTACAGGAGGATTAGGGTTATGGTATTGATTTTGAGGAAGTTGGTGTCTCAATGGAGGAAGGGTTCGTTGGGTATAATTAAGAATTTGTTAGGTATGAAGAGGAACCTGCTATTAGTTCATAAGAACTTATTGTTAGTAAGTTAGAATGTGTCGATAAGAAGTATGTTTTTGGATAAAAGAGGCTTATTATTGGTTCGTAGGAATGGAGCTAGAAAAATCATGTTGTTGAATAAAATATGTAAATGGTTGACTAATAGGAATACATTGTTTATTAGACAATGTTTGTTGAGGATTATTCACCACTTGATGTGGTGGCATATTTTGTTGCATATTAATAGTGTTTTGTTATAGAGGTGGATTCTTAACCACTTGTTGTGGTGGTGACATTTGTTATGTGCTGGAAAGAAGGCCTTGTTAAGTAATTAAAGGTTTGTTTTGAGTAATTGGAGGATTATTTTGAGTAATTGGAGGAGTGTTTCCCACTACTTGTTATGGGGGTGTGTTTTGTTGTGCATTGCAGACCATTTCTTGTGGGGTCATGTTGGTAGAATAAGTAACTTGTTTGGAAATTGGAGGATTTTTTTACTGAGTGTTATATGGGACTTGATGTGAATTGAAGTATACCAATTGAGTATTGTCAACAACATGTTGAGATGAATATATTAGAGGAGTGGCATTGTGATTGGCCAATGAACTATTTTCAGTCAAAGGTGTGATACAAATATCCACCACTAATGTGTTAGTGGTGAATGGATTGATATTAGAGGTAGAATAGGCTTGAAGATCCATTTATGATGAAGAATAGGTTAATTAATCTTGATATTATTCTTGCTGTAAATTTTTCTCCATGTTTAAAGACAAACTAATTGTTCAACTATTGACTAAACCATTGTATGTGGGAATAAATTAGCTGATTCTATTGGGATAAGTAAATGAGTTGTCCTTTCCATTTTTTAGATGACACAAGGGCTTGAATTTTAATAGAAGTGGCTTGATTATTAGGTAGTCCATAGACTGGCTCTTTTGGAGCTCTGGCCAAATAATGTGAACTTTTAATTGGTATCCAAATGGGACCTTAGCCCCAATTTCTAGTAATCGCACAAAGTTTTCATCTTTGTTATCGAATATGAATTGTGTGAATTTATCTCTCCCTAATTAGACACTAAATGGTACATTTGTGAGGTGTTGATCATGTCTAGATTTAGCACTACATGGCACATTAGTGAGGTATCATTGAAATTGGTCTTGTCTTAATTTGGTAGCATAAGGTTCATTTGTTATTTGTTGACATGTCACATCATTTTGATCCTTGACATAATGTTCATAGCTAAAGGGATTATAAAACACTTCTTCATCAAAAATAAGGGTGGTAAATAGCCCCACTATGCATGTATTTGGCATGATTATGTCAATGATATTTGTCTTGGAACATAAATTTTAAAATGTGGTATTGGATTTGGAATATGCTAAGGTAAATATCAAGGAAATGATAGTTTAATAAAGAGTATATCAATGTGAATAGGGAAATAGGAGGTAAGAAGACCAAGAGTGTGTTCAATAGTGCATGCAAGTCTAAAAGGTATCAAATGTTTTCAAGTGGTTAAATTTTCACCAAAGGATGCAATGGTTAAACACTTTAACCATAAAAGGTGTTTGAACATGATTTGATGTCAAGAATTTACTTTGAAATTTGATGTGTTTTGAGAATGTTTGATTTAATTTGAAAGTATAACTTAGGCTTTGAACAAGTTTATCTTAGGAATGTTTGGCTTAATTAGAACTAGGTTTCATTTGTTTGAAAATGTTTGACTTTAGCACAAAAAGTTGATTTGTTAACTTTGGTTGAGTTAGATTAGACATTTGATTTTGAACTAGAATTGGAATGTGGTCTCAAATTGGTTTCAAATTGGAAATATGCATTAGTTTGTTTGAATTAGTTTCAAATTAAAAATTGGAACTTGATTCAATTTAGAATTGACACTTAGGTTTGGAACCAAATGGGCATCATAATCTTTGAGAAAAGAGAGTGAATTTTGACTAAGGATTTAGACAATGTAATGCCTTATTGTGTAATTGTTCTTGGAGTTGTTTAAAATGTGTTTGGTATTTGATGTTTTGTATAAATTTTATCAAATAAAGAGGTTTGAAACAACATTCATGCAATCAACACTCAAACATCACAAGCCTATTTTAATAAGTGACATGGGAGTACTCTACATTCATTAAACCTTTGATCTACTCACCTTTGAGAGGATTATAAAATTTAAGATTCATTAAATAATTAATTCAGTGATTGGTAGGGTGTTACCCCCCTTCTCTCTAAGGTCTACACATGAAAGGCATCTTGAAGTTTTTCTAAATTTTCAACCTTGGGTCGATGAATGCTTTGTGGCCAAAGAGACTTAGAATAAAAGCTAAAAATAGGCCACTCATAGGAGGGTCTTGCCCCTTCGCAATCATTTCATCCATTCGATTTCAGTGAAGTGCTCCCCAAATTTTGAAGCTTCTCAAGGTTTATGTGGCTTTCTAAATGGTCCCCATATACCTCATGGTATGTGGGCACAAGTCCATCAATGAAGGAGTTCAATATTGTTGCAAAAATTTCTCCTTTCAAGGGTACTAAAATGGGCCTTGAGTATTGGAAAGAACTCCTTGAGGTTTTTTCCTCATGTGATGATGTGCAAGAACAAACATCAAGCCTTAACACAATGAAAATGTTCCTCAATTTATACACGCCATTGGATAAACAAGGTTTGGTATGATTTTAGGATATGACTTCCTTGTAAACTCACCCCTAGTACTTGTGAGAAGGTGATGAAATCCACCCTACCTAATCTAAATAAAATGAAGTTATTGTCATTCTAATTCATAAGAATACCACTAGGGGTGAGCGAAGAACACACTAGGAAATATTTAAGCTAAGAAAAATTGGTTTCTTGTGTTTATGATTCACCCTAAGTAATAGGATAGCATACGTGTAATTCACTGCATAAAACACTCGAGCAAAAAGAAGCAAAAGGAAAACTTGCAAGAAAGAAAATAACATGAAAACATAAACAAGTTTTTATAACCCAAATGAAATGTGCATTCCTTTTAAATCCAAAAATAAATGTTTTATGAAGTAAAAGTTCTTTGTTTTGATTTTAAAAACCACTCTTTGGCTATGGTCCTGCAATGAAATAATTATCAGGTTTGATGTGGTCTTTAACCAAGTGTGAGAAGTTGTTTTTACATCTCTCAGCCTCAACCATTGGGAATTTGCACCATTTATTAAGGTGAATGCATCATTTTATTATAATCACAGAGAACAAAGGACATAAATAGAATAAAGAACAAGTCATTTACACCAATTAGTATGGAAATCATGTCGATTAGTAAGATGTTTTCACCAAAATGAAGTACATTAGTGCCAAAATTAGAAAATTAGAAGAAATTTACACCTACACATTTACACCAATTTGAACTATGTTCATACTTATTTGAACCGTGTTTGCATTGATTTGAACCACATTCAAGTTGATTTGAACCATGTTTATATTGATTTGAACCACATTCATGCCAATTTGAAATATATTTGCATAGATTAGTAGGGAAAATTTAGTGACTATGATAGCCTGTAAAACACATAAAAATAGAAAACCAAAAGAAAACAAGGGTATTTGCATTATTAATCATGACATTCATGCTGATTGGTAGGGAAAATGCACCATTTTCAAGGATACACAGTGCGTTCACACCATTTTTACTGTCGAACATAAGGCATTTGCACCATTTATACCTAGGATGGGTTTTAACAAAATTTTGGAAGAAACAAGAGGATTAACTTATCAATTAGGTAAAATTTAGAAATTAGAATAATAATGAGAGTTCAAAAAATATCGTGGGATGCATAAGGTCCCACCAGACGTGCCATTATGTAGACTATGATTTCAAAGAGGGTTAGATTCTTGATTAAAACATGCAAACATGAAAATAATGAGAAATAATAACACTCCAAGCATAATCCCTAGGGTGAGCAAAGGAAAATAAAATAACAAATATGAAATAATAGACAAAAACAATGGTTATACCTTCCTTGTAGATTTACCTATAAACTGACATGAAGAGGCATGAGCTTAGATTGTGATCAATAAGTCTTTGTCAATATCAATTCCTTGGATTGGGTGGCATCTCCCCTTGTTCACCTAGTGTTAGATTGAAATGCCATGAGAATAACATAAATTATCATGAAGAAAGTGAAGCTTCTAGTGATATTTTGGCATAATAAGTTTGCATAAGAGAAGCTTATCTACAATAGAGGTAAATCCTTCAATTTATAGACTTTTAGTCTGAATTTGATCCATTGATCTGAGATCAATATCAATGGTGGAAAAAGAGTCCTCAAATTCATATATGGAGGATGTAGGGAATGTAAGAGCTTTCATTTAAGGAATTTTAGAGTGTGGAAGAGATTTGGAAGGAAGATGTAATCAGTAGCCCCTTTTTGGAGTGTGTTATATATGAGTGTATAAGTGTCCATGTAAGAGTTGTAAGAGAGTGTGTAAGTGGCCATGTAAGATCCCTCTTTGCTTGCACTCAACTATTTCCCATTGACTTTGCCTTTTGATTGAATATTAAATTGGCAAGTTGCATAGATGATGAGGATAAATAAGAATTATTGATATCCTGATAATTTATGACACATGCATTCCATGTAACCTCATTTTTAGAAGAAGATTAATTAGTCTAATCAAGATATATAGTGAATTAATTTGATTTTGTCCTTGTGTAGTCTCATTTGTAAGGTTTGATCTATTTGATTAATAGGCCTAGTGAGACATTTGTAAGAAGGGGACTGATTCCAGGATGTGAAAGATGAAATAGAAGATGACATACAATACATTACCCCAATTAGGGATGCACCACTGTGTACACATAAAATATGTGAATGAATAGGTTTAATTTAATTATTTATGGCTTAATTTATGTGTGATTACAAAATATCATTCTGATAGCAGTTTAAACACAAAGTGATGAAACTGCAATGTCTACACTCCCACTGATATTCTTTACTTTGAGGTAAGGGGATGATAAATGGATGTCACCTTACCTCAATGGATAAATGGGCATGTATATACCTTGGTGTACATCATGTAACATATATGTATTTGAATGTATCAAAATAGATATAACATTGTAATCACATAGAGTTATGATCAAAACATGTCCTAGGATGCATGATGTGAATCATGAAAACATTGAAAGATGTAACATTCCCAATCTCAACACACAATCAAGCACAAGACACAAGAGGAACTCAACATTAATGCAAAGAAAATAAGGATCCAAGGGAATATAATACAAGGGGCATGTTCAAATGCCACATAATTGAAATGGACATGCCTCAGGCAAATATCTAGAGCATATGAAATAGAACAACATCCTAAGATGTAAAATTTCAGAAAATAAAGGCACAATGGCCATAAAAATTGGATCATGTTCAAATGCTCGATAGAAAACATGGATAAATTTCATAATTGTAAACTTAGAAGTGGTAATGCATGGATAAAGGCATGTGTTAGCAATAGAAACCAAATATGACTATGAAATTTGATCATAAATCATTTGTAAATTGAGTGATAATGTAATCTAAGATTTAGATGCCCCCAATGTCATTGTGACATAGAAGTGGAGAAGTCCAATCATCCAAGCATGTATAGTTCATGTGTGTACATATGCCTATTGTCACACTCAAAGAGAGGATGTGAAGCATATATATATATATATATATTATGCCATCTACTAAGGCTAAGAAAAAGCATAGATATATGAATCAGTACCATTGGGAATATGCTAGAAAAGGGGTTTGAAAATAGGACTGAACACCTACGTTGTGATGGGAATCCTACATCGACATAAAATTTTGACTAAGATGTAGGTGTCTAGAGGCCAAAAACAAGAAACAAGATGGAAAAATTTTCATTTTTTTGTAATATTTATTTTTTTGGAATATATGATTGAAAATTTACCAAGGCTTATCCAACCTTATGTTGGATTATGTATGTGGATATGTATCATGGTTAGATAAGTTGTAAGAATGCATATCATGCTCCTCCTCATGAGGCTCATGTGATATGTATGTATCATCATGTTGAATATGTATCAATCTGCCCTCTTGTTTGAAAGATAGACCTTGATTATCTTGATCAATAGAGACACCCATTTTAAGTATCCAAAGGGTACCCAATGTAAATTAATATTGTTCTCTATGTGGCAAAACCCAAACTCTTGTTGGATTAACTTTGGGTACACAAGAAATAAAAATAATAATAGTTCCCAAAGATTCTTTCAACCTTCTTGATTTTGTAAATCTTGTTTATCATAACCAAGTCTTTGAAAGTGTGTTAGGCTACAAGTAGTTTTGGTTTGGCTAGGATTCACATGGTTATGCAAATGATATGAACCACCCATGAATAATGTAATTGTTATATCTTGTGGTTGTGGATGTTTTTTTATTGGAGCATCTTGGATATACTACTTTGATTTTGAAATATTAGAGATACATGTGTATTTGTAAATTGTAGCAAGTATAGTATGCAATTTTGGAGGTATATTTGATAAAGAACATTCATACTTAGACAAGTCATAAAAAATAGAATCAAAATTGGCATGAAGTTTCTGTAGTTCTCTAGATTTGAATTTTAGGAGGACCCTAATAAAAATGAATTATATTTCCAAATCTGAGGGGATATAAATCAAGGAGTGCAAAGCATCCTCCAATTAAAGTGCATAATTCTTAATTGATTCATCTTTATGTTATGTCACATTGTGCAAATGGTCGAATATGAGTTTGGTAAACTTGTATTTATGTAAATGTGTTATAAACATATAATGTAGATATGTGAATGTATGTATATACCCATTCATTAGGAAAGTGAACCAATCAAGAGAATCATGGCTTAATCTTTTATGAATTGTAATTAGTAAAAAATGGTCATTCTTTACCAAATGACCAAAGGAGTTTATGAATTGTTGAAAGTGAGCCAATGGGTCTCCTTGGCCATCATACGTATAAATTTTGGTATGAAAATATATTTAGGATAAGGTTATTGAAATATTTTTTTTGTAATTAGTTGGTTTTGTTAAACATTACCATTGAGGTGAGCCATATGAGTGAAGGCTTGCATTTTCAAAGTAAACAATTATTTTTAAAGGTCATTTAAAGTATGCATCATGGATAACATATCATTAGGATAAACTTGTGAAGAGAGTGAAAAGGTGCCTATAGGCTAAAAATTTACCTCCACAAGTAACATAGGCATGTGAACATTAGTATCTTGATATCGCATGAGTGCATTGTTAGTATCATGAAATTTTGGTTCTTTTGGTATAGATTTTGCAATAATGGGTTTTTGAATAATATGTAAAGGATCCTCTACCTTTTTAAAGGATATAACATTAGAATCTTGAGGTAGGCTAAGAGGTGAAGATATGCTTGAAAATACCTCATCACTTGGCATTGTAGGCGTATTTGTAGTATCTTGAATTTTAAGAACACACAGTACCTTTGGCCTATTCTTCATAGTTTGAATTGGAACCATAGGAGGTTTTCCCAGTTTAGGTTTGAAATGTGCCACTTTCCTTGGCGCCTCATTTTATTTTGGCATAGATTCAATAATATCCTCTTGAACTTTATTTGATTTTTCAATATTAATGGAAGGATTAGGGGCATTACCACTCATGGTTATTGGAATATTATTTGTAAAAATTATAATATATGGATTTTGAATGATTTCACATGAAGTAACATCTTCCATTTTATATGGTTTGAAATCAATCATGATTTATTCATGTATTTGATATAAAATTTGATTATCATAAGAAAGAGCATGGGTAGGACGTATATGTTGCTTGTTATTTAAAGTATGGACTGAGGGCTCCCATTTAACTCTTGGGTCTATATGGGGTTTAGTATGGCAGATATAAAAATAACAATAACAAGGATTACTAATAGAAGGCGAGGTATATTCAGCTTGTTGATCTTTTGATACATATTTGAATTGTTGGGATTCAAGCTCTATTGCTTGAAAATACATTATTCCTCTTGCTCATAAGAGATAGAATATCTAGCAAAAATTTTATTGAGGGACTTCCCCAATTTATTCTTAGAGTAATAAGGGAAGAATTAGATCAAAAACAAGAGAGGAAACTCTAGGAAATAGGCTCCCAAAAGATTTTGCATGTAAAGTATGCCTATTCACCAGAATGTTTAACCTTGAATTTGAAATAGAAACTAGAGTTAAACAAGATATTATACTAGTTTATGAATAAATAATGAGAGCTAATCTAATATGAATAGGCTAATTATTATAAATTTAGACAAGAGAATTACCTAAGTTATAGAGTTAGGGTAAATGGATATAAATATTAAACTAATAATAACTATTGAAAGATATATCAATGATAAATAGGAACAAATATTTAGCTGGATTATGATTATGAAACATGTCTAATATCAAATAGAGGATTTGGAATAATTAACAAGTGTAGCCATCAGATTCTATATTTTTTGTAGTTATTGCTTTGGATGCATGCATCAAATATAGGCAATTGCATCAATGAATAAGTCCTACTATGATGTAGGTGTCTAGTATAAAATACTAATTATTTTTTGATGCAACCAAATCTATTGATTAGGTCTTGCCTTCACTTGGCTTATGATATGTTATGATTATGTGCATAGGTCTTTACACTTATCTATTTGGCATAAACCCTAGTTATTCATTCATCTTTGCCCTTGAATGATATTCTAAAATTGGGGGTTAGTGGGCTTACATTGTTGAACTAACCTTTGACCCTTTATTAAATAACAATGCCTACATAGCCATATACTCCTTAAAGGGCATCAAACTTATGTAGTTATCCCCTATGTGTGGGATGTGTGTGTGTATACAATTTGTGCCAATGTACTATATTTATGTAGTGATATATCATACACTTTGACAAATATAGATCGAAGCTACCTTGGGGAAATTTTTAGACCTAATGGGGGATGCATCTATTCAGGTCTTACATATATTTTTAATTAGGGTAGAATATAAGGCTTTTGGAACTCTTGATTTACTTTTATGTGACTTGTGGGTGATCAATTTCTGATTTTAAATGATATGATGTCCATGTATATATAACAACACTGACAAATTCATATCCATATTTAAACACTTAGGCCCTACTGATATGCAATATTTAATTTTTTATTTGGATGAATTTAAGGTACTGGACAAAATATATTGGGTTTGGACACTTGTGTAAATGCATGAATCCAACATAGATGTAGACATCCAATGGGATAAAAAATAGGTACATGTATAAAATTTTTAAGGAAGGATAATGAACATGCTTATATTATTTTTCAAAGTTTAGAAGACCTGAGTCATCATAAAATCTAGTGATTGGACAAAGAGATAAAGTAATTAAGGACACACAAATAGTTGATGCTAGAACAAATAGATCTGAGAATGAAGGATGAGCCTTTGATATATACTTTTTAGATTGTAATTTTGAGATGCTAATATATTCATATTTAGTATCTATGGTCTTTGAGGCTCCTTGTTTAGTGGTGGTAGCTCCTACTATTGGCATCCTAGGTTGCACTTTAGCTAAGAAGGGTATTATTCAGGTCCTCTTGCTCAAACCTAGTCAAACATGGGAATGAATCTAGGCTGTGGGTCACTTAATCTTAGGTTAGACCTCTGGAGAAGGTTAGCTTCCTTTTGGGTCTATCATCTATACTAAACCTAACTAGCTTCTTGCTAGGAAAAGAGGGAGTGAGATTAACAATAATCTATGAGAGCATGTAAAAAGGAGGTGATACACCAAATATTTTGATTCTTATACTTGCACAAGACACACTATAAGACACATTCAAAAGTACAAAAGATCATTTCACTCACTCTTTTATCAATCATCACATAAGTATTTCACAAAAAGGCATGACTAGCTATCAACCTAACATGGGAGGACAATTTTCCACCTCCACACTAACCAACAAACTATATATGCACTTAGAATGACCTATGAGAACTACCAAAACACTACATGAAGGTGAGGAAACTTAGACAAAGGAAAGGAAAACATACATTCACTTAACCACATCAATGAATTCATAAGACACACTTCAACTTAGCTTGTAAAAATGTAGGAATTCTATCTTTTATTACATCAAATAGGCGTTACAGTAAAAATATTGATAAAGTCTAGTCATGCTAAAGAGAGGGATCATTTTCAAGGCTTAAAATATTATATTTATAGCAGAATGGGATGAGAGAGTCAGGGATCACGAGTAGAAGTATGGAGAAGGGAGCATAATAACTAAGATTTTCAATAATTTTGATGTTGATGCCGTTAGAAAGATCATAATGCCTAAGACTAATTCTAGAAAATAGATACAATAATCATATGAGTCCCTTTCAATCTATTTCTAGCCTACATTGATGCTCCTTATGGTTATAATAGAAGGATCAAGTCATATGAAATCTAAATTCTGGCATCAAAACAATTATAATAGCTAGATCAATCTATTGTGACCTTGTTCTATCATGGATTGCTCCCTAATGGTTCATCTGTGTTGTGTAAAAAGGGTCATAATCATGCTACTGGATTTGGTGATAAACCCATCAAAACTAACATGTCTGCTTCCATGGCCTCCCTTTGAAATATTTGCTCTGATTAGACCTCGACCATATTTGCTTTTTATTTGAAGTCTTTGGATTTAAAATTTTAACAATAACCATCAATCTTGATTCGAGCCTTCTCAAATTGTACCATCTATCAGTTCTTCATTTGTTCTTAGGATCTTACTAACTTCTTGACCTTATGCACAATGCTAATATTATTTGGTATAATAGATCATGTATCATTTATTTACCCAATAGTCCTTGTGGTTATGATACTTGGTAATTGTGCATTTATCTTCAAGATTCACTGATTTGTTGACTTTTCATTCACTATTAATATGCTTTGGTATGATGGATCACATACTATTAGATTTGCTTAGACCCACTAACTTTATCAGTCACCATACACCATTATATCTCCATTCAAGTACTCAAGCTATTACCACTTGTCAACCACATGTTCATCCTGAGTCCACTGACCTTTTAACTTGATGCTCACCATTAGATCTTAGGTGCATAATCAAATGCACTCCATTAGATCTTCCATACCCACTGCCATTACTGATCATTGACTCATCATCAAATTTGATCTTAGCTTCCATGATTTGGACATTTTTTAGCTACACGTTTATCCTTGAAACATTTGAATTCAAATGGCTATTTGCCACAACTTTAACTTGATGTCCACGTGCACATTTCACTTTGCAAGTATAACTTTGAAGTTTTATGTCTTGAGATAAAAAGCTCATCAAGACACCAATTTTGTAGAGGATGATCTTGGCATGAATAACTTCATGTCCATGTGGTCTTTTGACCTTGATCGATTCTCAAAGTGCATTTATCAAATGTGCAATCAGACTGGCTTGTTCATCCCTAGATGAGATGGTCATGATGGTCTGGTTCTTATGGACTTGTGCAAGAAACTGTTGTCCCTTTGGAAGGCTCCAATGAAACTCTAAGGCTTGTGTAAACCTACTTCATGTTCTTTAATTATATGATCACTATGGAAACATACTTTCTTAAATTTTGACAAACTACACTTTAAGTTTACTTAATGTTTCAAAAGCTTTGCAAGCTGTATGTGATCTTTGGACCACTCATTCCATCCAAAATTCTATTCAGCTCATCCATCCAAGCATAAGCTTGGTAGATGGGGCAAAATTGGCCAACATCTCTATGGAAACTCATAGGGAAGCATGCCTATTATGTTTGAGAACCCAAACTAGCTGCCTTAACTCTTAGATTCATAAAAAATGATGAATATGATCCATGAATATAAGAAACCTTTTGACTAAATGAAGAAAAAAAGCCACCAAAATAATAAGGGAAACATATAAAATAGGGAAAATAACTTAATAAATCTAAATCAAACAAACTAATGTGCTAGGACAAAACTTGGAGGAAAGCCAAAACAAACTATGTATAAGGAACTCAACTTTTAGTATCAATGTTTCAAGTGTATCCCATTAACTAGAATAGGAAGCTCCTCACCATCTATCCTTGCAAGTTGAAAGGTATTGTGGGATTTGTAGCTAAGGATTATGTATGGACCACTCCAAAGAGAGTCAAAATTTGTATGCCTTCTTGGCTTAGCTCTGTCCTCATCCCACTTGAGGACCAAATCTCCTTTTTTGAAACTTCGTGAAGAAGCTCCTTTATCAAAGGCTCTCTTCACTTTTGCTTGATGGATTTCCATGGATAACATGGACTGATGTATTGTCTCTTCCAAATTCTATAAGCTCAACATATCTGATTTCCATAGGTTCATTCTCCAATAACTCAAGTTGATGCATCAGTTCTAAGTTAGGAAATTCAAGAGAGATATACATTCTTTACCATATACTAGCTTGTAGGGAGAGTTGGATATTGACCTCTTTTAGGTGATCCTATCATTGCATAGAGATAACTTCAACTTGAGATTCCATGACCTTTGATTATATTCAATAGT
Organism: Torreya grandis; assembly: GCA_037957365.1. Classification (NCBI taxonomy): domain Eukaryota; kingdom Viridiplantae; phylum Streptophyta; class Pinopsida; order Cupressales; family Taxaceae; genus Torreya; species Torreya grandis. Next base: position 4,260,498 of record JARHVA010000193.1, read on the forward strand.
CCTTTTTATGATCTTTAATAGGTTCTTATTAGTAGACTCAACAATGCCATTTCCTTCGGGATAGTAGTTTAATGAAGTGCTGAGATAAATCCCATGTTGAAAAACCCATAGACTAATACTAATCCCCACAAAGGCTATAACATTGTCATAAATAATAGTTGAAGGGAATCCAAACCTAGTAAGCAGACTTTCATAGAAATCTAGAACATTGGTCTCGTTTGTTTCCTTCAATGCCACTACTTTTATCCATCTAGTGAAGTAATCCATGGAAATTAGTATCCATTTCTAACCTGAGCTTGAGGGGGGCTTAATAAGACCATTGAAGTCGAATCTCCATTTGATAAAGGGATGATCCATTACAATCAGTTGGAGAGGTAAGGATTCAAGTTTCACTTTTCCTATAAACATAACACATTGTCTACATTTTCTAACCCATGCATGACAATCACCAAATAAGCTTAGTGAATAATACCCACCTCTCATGATCTTGTGGGTTGTGGTCCTTGTTGAATAATTCCTTCCACCATGTCCATCATGGAACTCTTCAAGCAGCCTTTCCTTTTGATGTTGTTCAATGCATCTTAACAACATACCATTGATATCTTTCTTGAACAAAACTCCATCAAAAATAAAAAATGAAATGGATTGCAATCCAAAATATATTCTTTTTGAAGGAGTTAGGTGAGAGGGATAAAGACCATCTTAGAGATATCTTACCAAATCATGATACCAACTAGAAGGTCAGGTATGATCAATTGTAATTGATTCATTAGTTGACACCATAACCACCTCATTGGCTTCTTGTAAGTCTTAGGCTATATGCTCACAAAGTCCTTTACCTCTAATCAAATTTGTGAATTTTATCTCCACGTCACACTCTATTACTTTTGTTATCCAATTAACTCTTTTCTCACTTATGTCCTTGTTTAAGAGAAACTCCTTGACACTTCGATGTGCAACCATTAGGTGTATCTTGTTGTTAGACAACAAGTATCTAAATTTATTGAGATACTTTATGATTAAAATTACATGTTTTTCAATAAAAGAGTACCTTGTTTCATATTCTTATTGAAATAATTAATGGTTAAGTGGTGTTATTTATGTACTCTTAATACATTAAATTAAATTGGTTAAATAATAATATATTTTATTATTTATCATGAGTTTATCCTCATGTAAATAAATAATGAAATATATTAAATGACCTTTAGAGAGGTTGGACCTATTAATGTGGTGCTTGTAAAAGGTCATTTATAATGTGCATATTACCTTGCCTATATAATAAAGAGTTTATATTGTAAGATGTAATGAAAAAAGAAGTGAGAGGAAGAAAGACTGTATTGGGTACTTGTTAGTTTCTTATAATATGAATAATCTTTATGGGTTATTTACCTCTTGGAGGTTTTTCCATGTATATCTGTGTTATGGTGTGTTCAAATTTGCTCTCATTGTTTCATGGTGAATGTCTTTGCTATTGATCTCACATCTAGATCTAGTATTCATATGCAATCATATTGTTTATTCTATCATGGTATCAGAGCTAGTTGATGCATGATCAAGCGGTAAAATAATAGATAGGATATTTGGCTTGAGTTCAAGCCCATATTCATCTATTTTTCAAGCCATGGTATGTTCATAATTTTTATTAAGCTTCTCCTTTAGTAGAAGTAAGTTATTTTAATTTTTCTTCTTTTAGAAGCCTAGAGATCTCAGATCTGTGCTTTTTTTCATATTTTAAACCTATTTTCATGTCATATATCTAACAAAAAATCTTAAAATGGGCTAAAAATACTTGTTTAAGCATTAAATTTTTTAAGATTGTCTTATTTTTTGGACTAACAATCTATATGAAAGTAGTTGAAGCTCTCTAAGTTATAGATCTAGCACTTACAGATAGTTACAAACATAATAAGAGCTAACAAGTGAGAAAATAGTCTTTCAGACATTTTTATATGGCCTTGTATGACCTTATTTAAAAAAAAATAGATTTTATGCAGTAAATCTCTATTTTGGTCATGCTACTAGCTTAGTTTGGCCATTTTCAAGTATTTTTGACCTTTACTTCCCTGATTTCAACCCCTATACCTGATTTTAAATTTTGTCTCCTTCCAAGCATCCTTGTAAGATCTACGAGGTAGAAAAATTTAAAAAAATTAATCCTTGATTTTTTTTATCTTTCTGTGGCCTCGAAGGAAGAAATCAGGGAGATTAGGTGCTCAAATATCTTTGTAGATCCTAAAAATGACTATATAACCTTGGATTAATTTTTATTTTTCCTCATAAGCACCATTGTAAAGCTTTATATGACTCTTTGAAGGAAAAATACAATCAATAATTGTTCCTTAGCATTCTACAGCCTCTATCTAGCATTTAAAGGTTAATTTTTCAATTTCTAAACGTGCTAAAACATCCTTGAGTGCCATTGTAAAAATTGATCAAAATTCAAAGTTTTTTTCCTCTACATGGGTGTGTGATTGTACAATTTTTTTTATCAACAACAAGTTTAAATTCATGATACAGTCATTTAAACTCAAAACCGGTTCTCCTAAAAGCTTTGGAAGACTATTTCTATACAAATTTGAGCTTTAAACTCCAAGAATGGTCACCTGTAGCTTCATCCACCCTCTTCTACTTTCCACCTGTGCCATTAATCCTCATGTGCATGCAACAACAAAATATTAATGGATATGTTATAGTTTTATATAAAGTATTTAAAAAATACAAGTTTTTTTTAATTCTTTATTTTCCACCTAAGCAGTGGATCTCCCATTTGTCTTTTTAAAATTGGTTGGTTTCAAATTTCATTAATGCTTGCATAATATTTTTTAATAACATAATTTAATTTTGATTTATTTATTTTTTATATAAAAATAAAAATTAGATTAATAAAAGGATTAAATTCATGTTAGTGTATTCATTATGTTCACTAGTTTAGTGGGTAAGTTGGCTAGCATAATTTTGCTAGTTCACTTGCATGAGTGAGGTCTAGAGTTCAAATCCCTTCAAACCTCCTTTTTTGACTAGATTTAATTTATTATTAAAAATTATTTTTCAAATGTGTGATGATTCACATGGGAACGTGTGCCATGTGTGACATTTTGTTCGACTTTTGATCCCATCAATTACTTGTAGACCATAGTCATCCAACTAGTCAATTTATAGGTTTTGGCATGTCTTGGATACATTAGAAATATATTTTATTTGATTTGATACTTTTTACTATTAGTTTTGCCCAAAGAAATGGTAAAATAGTGTAATTTGTGACACTATTTATGACACTTGTGTCCACTTTTATGACACTTACAACTTTCACCCTTGTTGCAATCATTTGTGTTTTGAATTGTTTTGCAATCAACTAAAGTGGATAGTGTTGTTTAATCAATAGAATATGTATTTTTATTATAAAATAAATTATAAAACATGTTAATTTTTTTATTTTTTAGACCCTTTTTTGTCAGTTTAATATAAAATACAAATTTGTAGTGTCAACTTTAAAATGTTGAAAAAAAATTCATGACTCAAATTAAAATATGAATTATTCCTAATAAGATATGTAATGTTTGGTTAACTCAGTATCAAATTATTAGTGAATTTATTATATGCACATCCATAACTTGTTTGTTAAATTTAATATGTTTGATTGCAAGCTTACATATACTCCTATTGAAGGTTGTGTTAAAACTTGATCCAAATGTTGTGTGTAATAAAGCTAACCTCTATTTACAAATATCTTATTGATATTTTAATTTATCTAACCATTACTAGGATAGATATTTAATAAGATGTGGGTGTTGCTTCTAGATTCATGCAGAATCCATACTTGGATCATTGGAAATTAGCAAAACGATTACTTCAATATATAAAGAGAACTGTAAACTTTAATTTATATTATTATTTTTTTGATTATTCTAATTCATTTAGTTATTGTGATGTTAACCATACTATGATGAGTATACTTTTGGATATGTGTTTATGTTTGGTGAAGGTGCTATCACTTGGATCACTTCATATAGAAATTTCTAAAGAAGCCTTGTGGCTATGAAGGATGATAGAAAAACACTGTGTGGAAGTTCCTCATTGTACCAACCTTCTTGGTGATAGTCAAAGTTATATAGATTTGGTAAAAAATCCAATGCAACACCAACAAACTAAAACCTATTAAAGTTTATTCAATATTGAGCAATATCAAAGTTGTCATTGAGGGGGAGTGTGCATGACAATGTCACTTCTTAACAACCATGTGAGTTGTATTTTTCCTTCTATCTCTCTATATTTCTTCTCATTGTAAAGCATTGTAATATATCACTTTATATAATTTTGGTAAACTTCATATGAAAGTCTACATTATACCCAACACATAGTAGTTTGGAGGTCTTTATGTTATAAAAGACTCCAATATGTTTTGTTGATTATTCACGAGAAATTATGGGATACATTCTTATTGTGAGATGTAGTCTCACGATCATGCTAACCTAAACTCACTCTAAATGGTTTAGGATAACATAGTGTAATTCCTTTAAAGGTGCCTATGAGGACATATTGCAAAACATTTAGGTATCTAAGGGTGTATAGTGTAATTCATTTAAAGGTGACTATGTGATTATGGTACATAGTGTAATTTTGGATATCTAAGTTGTAGTGATTCTAAAGGTGACTATGTGATTATGGTTACATAGTGTAATAATTGCTGATATCTATAGTTGTATAGTGTAATTCATTTAAAGGTGACTATGTGATTGTGGTTACATAGTGTAATATTTTTGGGTGTCTATAGTTAAATAGTGTAATACCTTTGGGTGACTATGTTTACATAGCATAATTCTTTTAAAGGTGACTATGGCATGATGAAAGATGTTTCTTTGAATTATTATCTCCTAAAACTCATCATGTGGATGGTTCATAGAGTGTAAGTTTGTTATGTTGTTACCTCCTAAAAATCACCATGTATCCCCACTTAACATTAAAGAGGAGTATTGAAACAATTAATGGTTAAGTGGTGTTATTTATGTACCCTTAATACATTAAATTACATTGGTTAAATAATAATATATATTTTATTATTTATCATGAGTTTATCCTCATGTAAATAAATAAATGAACCTATTAATGTGGTAGTTGGAAAAGGTCATTTATAATGGGCAAATTATCTTGCCTATATAATAAAGAGTTTATATTGTAAGATGTAATAAAAAAAGAAGGTGAGAGGAAGAAAAACTGTATTGAGTACTCGTTAGTTTCTCATAATATGAATAATCTTTATGGGTTTTTTTACCTCTTAGAGGTTTTTTCACATATATCTATGTTATGGTGTGTTCAACTTTACTCTCATTATTTCATGGTTAATATCTTTGCTATTGGTCTCACATGTAGATCTAGTGTTTGTATGTAATTGTATTACGTGTTCTGTCAATTCTTCCAAGCTTTGGCTGAAGAAGGCTATTGGATGCTCTAAGGCCTCACGGTTCTACTGCATAAGAATGCCTTAAATGGTGTCAATGTTATCATAGGTGTACATAATGAAGTATTTTGATAAATTTGGGTTCATGAGCATAGAAGCACTAGCCATGGTTTTTTTAATTTTCTAAAAACTCCTTACTCCTTCCTTGGACTAGCTAAAGCTCTGATTCTTCTTTAGCATGGTTGTAAGTGGCTTAGCTAAAGTGGTGAAATATGAAATGTATCTTTTGATAAAATTGATCTCCCCTAATAAAATTTGCAAAGCTATTTTATGCTTGGGAAAGGAAAGTGTAAGAATTGAAGTTAATCTTTTAGGATCTATGCTTAAACCATGCTTTGAAACTATGTGTCCAAGGAGTTTAGCTTAATGAACTGAGAAGACACACCTTTTGAGATTCAGGGATACTCCAAATTTCTTATACCTTTCAAACACTTGATCGAGGTGAAACATGTGCTCACTTGCATTCTTTGATAACACTATTATATCATCCAAATATACTAGTACAAACTTTGTTAAGAAGGCCCTAGAATGCCATATCCATGGATTTATGAAAAGTGGCTTAAGTATTGGATAAACTAAAAGGCATATTTTATATGCAAACGTCCTCCACTTTGTGGTGAATGTTGTCTTGAATTGGTCTTCTTCCTTGACCAAAATTTGATTGTAACCACTATAGACATCCAACAAGGAGAGCCTTTTTGAACCTGTGACCAACTATAAAATTTGTTCCATAGATGGCAATGGATAGTGGTCTTCAAGGGAAGCCTTGTTCAAGTCACTAAAGTCAACACATAGTTTGATTTCACCATTATTTTTCTATATTAGAACAAGGTTGGCTACCCAAATTGAGTGCTTGATTGAAAATATAATAGTTGAGTTAGTGAGTTTATGAAGCTCAGCTCTCATCAAAGGCTCAAGCTTAAGATTAATAGGCCTTTGTCTTTGTCTTACTGGCTTGGTTTCATCTTCTAGCTCAATGGTGTGTTAATCTATACTTGGGTCAAATCCCTTAAGATCACTTATTGTCATGAAAATACATTAGTAAAACTTTCACATAACTCAATGAAAGCTTCATTTTTACATAAGTGAATATTTTACCCAACTTTAAGCTCTTACCAGGTGCAACTTCCACGTTGGCATAGTGTTCTTCCTTTTTTGACAAAGATTATTTTTTCTTCCTCAGCCCATCATCACCACTGAATATGTTCTCAAGTGTGACCAATCCCTTGGGTAACTTATTTTTTTTCAGTTGCACAATATGATCACCATACTGTTGGAAGTATTTTGACTAATTTTTTGTGGAAAACTCAGCTTCTTCTTGCAAAAATCTGACAATCTGACTATCATCTTTAAAAACTTTCTAATTATCATTATTATCTGGGATATAAGGCCTTAAAATCACCTTAATGTGTGACTAAACCTTTTCATTTCTTACATCAGCTGGGATACTAAATTGTGCCCTAATGGTAGCCAACCTATCTACATGTTTGTTCTCAACTCTTGGTATTGCCTGAATGGTGAAGGCCTAAAAATATTCAAGTAAGTCCCATCCCATACCTTATGATTATAATATTTAATCAATGTGTTTTTGTATACATTAAGACCTCTCACTTGATGAACTACAAGTTCACTATCACCAAGGACTTGTAAGGTGTTGGCTTTCATCTTCCTAGCCCATTGTAAACCATGCACTAGTGCCTCATATTCAATAGTATTGTTTGAACAACCAAATTAAAACTTAATAAATGAGAAGTAACTTTGATTTTTTGAATAAATCAACATAATTCCAACCTTGGTACCATGATTATTCCTTAACCCATCAAAGTATAATTGCCAAAGATCATCACTAGACTCATCATCCTTCATCAAGGCTAGAATTGGTGCATCTTTTTCATACAAGCAATAAAAACCAAGTCCTTCTTCTTCAATTATGTTATAAAGATAATATTAATGTGAGATAGAGGAACACTCATCAAAAAAACAAATCTAGGATCCTATCTAAGGGTGATTCCATTTTCTCTATTTATCTTCTATCATGTCATCTGAGATGAGGTAATTGGTGTTCACAAAACTTGACATATATGGTTCTAAATGAAATGATGAAATAGGTTCAGAATGTATGGTTACCTTGGTACCATAATTGGTATTGAACATCAAATATGTCCAATTAGCTGATAAATATCCTCCAATCTTTGAGGTAAAGTTCCTTGACAAACACATGATAAAATAAGGAGGCAAGTTTACCACAACTACATCCTACTGAATGGTAACATTGGGACAAGCATGTAATGTCAACTTCAAACCCTTAATGATGCGTATTATATTTTTTAGTGAACCATATAATTATAATACCCATTTAATAGTTGGTTCATAGATAAGACCAAGCTTGTCTACAATTTGCTTAGGCATGACAGTGCTACTAGCTCTACTATCCACCATATAGTTATGAATTAAACAATCACCAACTATCAGAGAGAGGTAAAAATTTGTCTCTTTTTTTCATTTTGTGTACCTGTTGTATTTGATGCTTCATTGACTGGTCTGAATTAGTTAGGACAACTCCTTGTTTCTCAACTGGTTCTGGAGATACCTTGAAAGCTGAAAGATCTTGGATGAACATATGTTTTTGTCTTGGAATAACAAGGGAATCCCACATGATAATTCTAACATTAGATTTATTCATCTGATCCACTATGCTGAATGAAGCTCCACTAACCTTTGATGACACCTTTTGAACCACTAGTTGTTTAGAACTAGATGTGTTTGAGGGACCTTCCCAGCCTCTGCATTCTAATTTTTTTGTGTTTTATGGGCAAAAGGTTTATCTTTGGTACTTTTAGAAACAAAATTAAGAGTAATTGAATCATTAGTCACATCTTGAGCCTCATCAATGAGTTTTCTTTTAGATCTAGTTAAAATTATAACTTGACCACTTAAACTGCTAGTCTCACCACAATGATTGAAAGCAACATAATCATCCATTTCCTAATTTAAATTAATGGCATAAGGCTGCCCTAAAATTTTTTGAGCCTCTCTTTAGGGTGCCAAACTTGTCTCCTGATACTAACCTTTTTGAAGAGAAAGCTCTTCTTGTGTCATTTGTGGCATATTAATGTTTAGTGATACCAAATCTTGGTTCTGAGCATCATTAAGATTGGGTGGCTGCCAAATTGAGTCACATATCAAATTAATTTGAGGTGGTGTGGGAACATTAGATTTTGATGTGGAAGGTGCATTAGGATCAATAGATGCATATGGTTTAGCTGGAGTTATGGCTCCTTAGTTCCTTGTGCTTGGTAGGGTGGTCTATTTTCTCTAAATCCTTGATAAGGAGGCCTTTGATCTTTAAAGGGTTGATATGTAGTCTAATTTTGTTTTTAATAGGGCCTATTTATTTGATATTGTTACCTCTTAAGTTTTACTATTTTATTTCTAAAATATTGAAGCAAACCTTTCAGCTCACCAAGCTCTTTGGCTTGACTAGAAGGGGCTACAACTTGAGCTTGAGGAGGTAGAATAGGGGATAATGATGGAAACTGAAGAACTTGAGGGGGTGGAATAGATTAAAAATATGGGAATATAGGCATTGGAGGCCTTGAAGCAAGCTTACCAGCATGTATCAAACTATTTTTTTCTCTTATTACAACCTCATAAGTATTTAACAATGTATTACCATCTATGGATTGTATCATCACACTAATATTATAATTAAGGGCTCTTAAATAATACAAGAAGGCATATTCAAGGGATGGTCTAATCAATGCAAGTATTCTAATCCATGTCTTTTGGAATTTGAGGTTGAAATCAAACATGAACTCATGAGGAGCTCTCTTTATGTTAGTTAACTATTCAACTAAAGATAGGTGATCAGATTTATCCTCAAATTGTCTGACTAAGGCTACACCTAACTCATCCCAAGTAGAAATAGAATTTATTGGAATATTTTTATACCATTGCAATTATTTTTATTTGAAGGAAGCAACAAGTAATCTAATAACCACATTATCTTGAACAACATTATGAATGAAACAAAGGTCGGCAACATACTAGATGTGCTCAATACCAATTGTTTGACCTTATCCTAGGAAGAATGGGATACTTTTAAGTGCAGACATAGGAATGCCATCAAAATGGGACAAATTTAGTGGACTAACTCTATTGAATGGGATGAACACTTGATTCTTGATGGCCATTTGGGTAGTGAGGATTACACTACTTAAAATAATAGGCTAACTAGGAGATGAATATTGATTTTTGGTATAAGGTCTTGTTCTATTAAATATTACTCTCTTATATGAAATATAAGGTAGCTTAATGAATTCAAGGGGAATATCTTTACTAGCTAACCTTGTAGTAACCTTTGGCATGAGAATGTTTTTTAGATGGTGCTATAAACCCTGTAACCTTAAATATCTTTAGCTCTTGATGATGATGTATATCCTTTGTTGCTAAAAATTCTTCTCCTTAACTCCAAATTTCAACTATGCTGAGGAGAATGGGTCCCATTTGGTGTGCCAGAAACGTTGGCATCCTAGGTTGTACCCTAGCTGAGAAGGAGACTATTCAGGTCCTCTTTTTCAAACCTAGTCCAACATGGGAATGAACCTAGGCTGTGGGTCACCTAATCTTGGGTCAGACCTTTAGATAAGGCCAACTTAATTTTGGGTCTATTACTTATACTAAACCTAACTAACTTCCTTTTGGGAAAAGGGGGAGAGAGATTAACAATAATCTATGAAAGCATGAAAAAAGAGGGTGATGCACCAAATATTTTTATCTTTATACTCAAACAAGACACACTATAAGACACATTCAAGACTAAAAAATATCACTTCACTCAATCTTTGATCAGATCTCACATAAGTATTTCACAAAAAGGCATGTCTAGTTATCAACCTGGCATGGGAGGGTAGTTGTCCACCTCCTCATTGACCACCATACTATATATGCACTTAGAATGACTTATGAGAACTACCAAAAAATTGCATGAAGGTGAGGAAACTAAGACAGAGGCAAGGAAAACATACATTCACTTAACCACATCAATGAATTCATAAGACACACTTCAACTCAGCTTGTAAAAATGAAGGAATTCAGTCATTTATTGCATCAAATAGGTGTTACAGTATAAATCTTGGTAGAGTCTAGTAATGCCAAAGAGAGGGATCATTTTCAAGGCTTAGAAGCCTATATTTATAGCATAATGGGATGAGGGATATGGGGATCATGCATAGAAGGATGGATAAGGGATCATAATAACCAAGATTTTTAATCATTTTGGTGTTGAGGCTATTAGAAAGATCATAATGCCTAAGACTAATTCTGAAAAATAGATACAAAAATTGTATAAGTCCCTTTCAATCTATTTATGGCCTACATTAATGCTCCTTATGGTTATAATGGCAGGATCAAGTCATGTAAAACCTAAAATCTAGTGTCAAAGCAATTACAACAGTTGGATCAATCTATTGTGATCTTGTTTTGATGTGGATTGCTCCCTAATGATTCATCTTTGGTGTGTAAAAAGGGTCATAATCATGCTACTAGCTTTGGTGATGAACCTGTCAAAACTGACGTGTCTACCTCCATGGCCTCCCTTTGAAATATTTGCTCTAGTTTGACTTTGGCCATATTTGATTTCTATTTTAAATCCCTAGCTTTCAACCTTTAACAACAACCATTGATCTTTATCTAGGCCTTCTCAAATTGTGCCATCTATTAGTTCTTCATTTATTCTTAGGATCTTGCTGACTTCTTGATCTTATGTATAGTGTCAATATTCTTTAGTATGATGGATCACGTACCATTAATTTACTCAGTAGTTGATATGGTCATGACACATGGTAACTGCACATTTATCTTTGAGATTTATTGACTTGTTGACTTCTCACTCATCATTGATCTGATTTGGTATGATGGATCGTGCACCATTAGATCTACTTGGACCTACTAAATTTTTCAATCATAATGCATCATTATATCTCCATTCAAGTACTTGATATCTTTCCACTTGTTAGCCACATGTTCATCCTAGGTCTGTTGACCTTTTGACTTGATGCTCACCATTAGATCTTTGGTGCACAATCAAATGCATTCCATTAGATCTTTCAAACCCACTAACATCATTGATCACTCACTCATCATCAGATTTGATCTTAGGTTCAATGATTTGGACACTTATTAGCTGCATTTTCATATTTGGAACATTTTAATTCAAATGGATATTTAACACAATTTTAATTTGACGTCCCCGTGCATGTTTCACTCTACAAGTCTAACTTTAAAGATCTATATCTTGAGATAGCATGCTCATCAAGGCACAAATTTTACATAATATGATATTGGCGTGAATAAATTCATGTTCATGTGGTATTTTAGCCTTGATTGATTCTCTAAATGTATTTATCAAATGTGCAACTAGACTAGCCTATTCATCCCTACGTGACATGCTTGTGATGGTTTGGTTCTTCTAGACTTGTTCAAGAAACTGTTATCCCTTTGGAAGGATCCAATGAACCTCTGAGGATTGTGAAAACCTAATTCATGTTATTGAATTCTATGATCACCATGGAAACTTTCTTTCTTAAATTTTGACAAACTACACTTTAAGTTTACTTAAAGTGTTTCAAGAGCTTTACAAGTTGTATGCGATATTTGGACCACTCATTCCATCTAGAACTCTATTCAGCTCATCCATCCAGGTAGAAGCTTGGTATGTGGGCCAAAATTGGCCAAACCCTACATTTTTTACAAAGCTACAATAAGCTCCTCCTTAGGCTATATTGAAATAAGCATTTCAGACTCTCTTAGAGGAAGTGACACCTTTTCCAGAAGTAAGGGAGCTTTTTTCCTAAAAAGGTGGAACTCCCACATATCATCCCAAAAAAAAATATTAAAACATAGAAGGTGGTGGAAGAACAAGAAGCTCAATCTCATCCTTAGATATAGATAGAAGTTGAGCTTACAATGGGTAAAGATTTAATGATTCCATCATAGTCTGAGAAGACTCTACCCAAAGAAGAATATTCATCATTATAAAAATATCCTTAGAAAGAGGTACCTCAATGGTTAAATGAGGTTGTAAGGAAAATAAAGAAGGCATTCTAACCATTTGTGATATATTTTAGTTCTCTCACTACACCAACACCCCAAGCCTCCAAGAAACCCAATATGGTTTATTTTATTATCAGGGATGATCAAGGGGAAAGGTATGTTGAGGATGTGATTCTCATTCGAAAGAAATCCAAGGATGATATCATAGATGGAGACTATCAAATATTATAAATACACATTGGTAAATATACCCATGAAGGGTTGAAAGAGAATGTACAGATGACGATTGGATCCTTGATATAAAATTATATCAATATAAGGTCACCAATGATCAACTGAATGAGAAATTAGAATAACTAAAGCTAGTGATATAGAAACTAGCGAGTCTAGTGTAACCTCAAATTGAATAATATACACTAGATGCCAAAACCATGAGAACAACTGAAGAAATAAGCCACATGAGAAGAGCTACTAAGGAGTGAAATGAGAACCTCCTAGAATAATGAAATATGATGATAAGCTTAGTCATCTAAGTCTATCATATGATTTGGGAAGAAAATAAATATGTTTATAAGAATGAGGATGTGCATAGATAGGAGTTGGGTAAACTAAAGTAATGGTTTCCTCATTTAGAAGACTTATCTAAATCAAATGAAGATATTCTGGTCAATGAAAGGTCATGATAGAATAAGACCATGGAGATCATGTATAATTCTTTGGCCTGGCATGATTTAGGATTAGAATAATTGAGGAATCCTTATAGAAATTCATGGAATCAAGAGTCCTGGATGCCAAATCTACTTGCACATCTAAAATATTATAGAGAATATTCCATGTTCATTATTGGGAGATGAGATAAAGGTGAACCCTATGGAGGATATTTAAGGAGCATTCAAATAATTAATCCAACTAGAAGTCAACCTTGCTTCTTCATTCAACTTCAAATCAATCCAAAAATTTAAATAATATCAAAATGCCTTTGACAAGCTATAAAAGTATTTTAAATAATTTACAAGAATACCCTAGTGAATGATAAACCTGTAGGCAAAGATAGCAATACCATACCAACACTTTGAAGGTACAGATCATGAAAAGGTGGAGAGTATACTACCAAAATTAGAGGAATATGAAGAAAATATTTATCAAGCTAGGCAAAAATAAGTCTTCACCATTGATGATGTAGAATAAGAGGAACAAGTGATGGTGGAGACACCCTAATTTGCATCTCAAGTGTGAATTTTTACATGATCTTTTTTGTAGGTCTGAAGCTGAATTTTGGTTTGAAAATTTTATAGTTTTTGCATGTAGTTGGAAAATGTCAACATGCATCTTTTAATGTACAACTACTTATTTTTTTAGAATTCATTCCCTTGATCTAAGGGATATAATTTGTATGAATAGTATGATTGCATGCCTCTCAAGGTTATGAGTTATTATAATATTATTACAAGTAAAAATAACTTTAGAAGGAAGAAAGGAAGAAATAAATTTGTGTCTTTTATTTGAAATTAATAAAAATGAATCTATTGCAAGACTTTGTGCTTGTTTCACATTATGGATATTTGTTCTCATGTTTATTTGTTCATGTTATTGATTTCATCCCTTTCTTTATGATACAAGTTCTTAATTGATAGCAAGTTTGTTTCAAGATAATTAATGTGATACTTAGGTGAAATCTGCATTTGCTCACCTCTATGTGTTCTTTATTTTATCTCTAAGTCAACTTCGCTCTACTCCCTCTTATCTTATTCTTTATACTATATTCCCTTTATTGATATATGTAAACCCCCCCAAGAAATTTAGTATGTATATTTGTAAAAATTCTTAGGTTTTTCTTTTCTCTTGTTTACTAATAAAGGTAGCCTCACTTGTGAATAGAGGAGGAAATTCATCCCACTATAATGTTGAATGTGCCACACACATTGAAGTGTTTAACACTTTTTAAAACCAACAAGCCCACAACATTTTAGGATATTTTCCCACATCCACCTTGCTTCATGAAATTCAAAGTGTGAATCTTATTTTGGGATGTATCCTTCTCAAATTAGAATTAATTTTGTCAAGCTAATCCATCATCATTGGAAAGTAAATTGTACAAGAATTATCTCAAGTGGATTAATTTTATCCACATATTAATCTCCTTGTTCGTCATCATCACATATGTGTCCTTCATCAACCACCCATTATCTATTCAATTCTAGATTCTTCCTTTCTTTTTTGAGAGCTCGTCTATGTCTTTCATCCCCACATGCCCTCTTGAGGGGGCATCATCCCTAACTAATTATTTCATTGTCATCATCTAATTTTTCATCCACCTTTTTAAAACTTCTTCTTTATTTAAAAATTCATTACTCCACCCAATGTGTCTTGCAACACCTTCTTAAAGATGGGTAAAATGTATAAACTTAAAATCAAACACTTTGTGTTGATTTGAAATATCCATTCATATACACTAACATCTCCCTTCAATCCCTAATTAGATCCTTTATCTGCACTAATGTCCCTATTCTATCACTATTCACCCCCTTGATCAATTAGTCACTTCTTCCACTATCATATCTTATCCCACAAAATTCACATCACTTCTCATTTGTAATTAACCTTTGTTAATTAACTTAATATACTAATGAAAAATTCCATAGCTTTTGAAAATTCCTATTTTATAAATTCATAAACCCACTAATTCCTCACATCATGACTTCATCCTCTTTGTCCAAGGTAAATTCAATGTGAAGAGGAAATTTTGCAAGCAAGAGCTATGCCATTCTCTTATACACTCGATGCCTTCATCAATTCCTCCTCTTACACATTACATCCCTTTCTTCCACATCTCAACCTCCCATATGTATGAGGGAGAGGACTCATTCTCCACCCTTCATCTTGATATAAGATGGATGGTCCATAATCAATGGGAAATCTATAAATATAAAGGTCCTCCCTCTCATCCAACATGATTATCCAAGGTAACAAAGCTCTGCCAAATCCTACGGTCACCCACCAATTATGCATTAACAATTATCATATAAATTATCCATTTATTATGGGGAGATTTTGTCTGTTTGATCACGTGCATCTGCTAAAAATATTACAATTACATTCTACATTTGAGCACATCACGTTTATTTTTTGGCAAGGAGGAGAGCAAAAGGAAGGTGTACAATTGTATTTGTTTGTCTTCTATTTCATTATTTTTCTCTTTGCTTTGTCTTACTCAATAAAAGGACATACACTTAGGTTTAATTATATGCTATTCAATTTTGTTTTAATTTCATGCTAATGAAAATTAACCCTTTGTAATCATGTGTTATAATTAATGTCTACTCTTATTTTTATTAAAACGTTTAATTTGTTGAATATATAGATCTAAATATGAAATCAATTAGAAAAATACCATATAAATAACACAACATGGATATAGGTGGGGAAACCTCAAAATGAGGTAAAAAACCCATAGTAATTATTCATATAAGATAAACTCGGTACCCAATGCAAATAATTTATTCTCACTTTTTATCTGTATCAATCTTATTCATAAATCCCTTCACAAGAATATTTTCCACATACAAAAATTATTATCGTGTATTGATATGTTTCTCAATGTATTGATATGCTTCTCGATGTATTTTACCTAAGGGGTAAAACCCTATTTATAATAAAAATTAGGGGAGGTGACCATTGCAACCAATGGGTCCAACCTTTCCCATGAATATATTACACAATCAGTAAATAATAAATAAATATATTTTATTATTTATTTACATAAAATTTTCAACCCGTGTTAACAAATAATAAATCAATAATAACACGACTTAGATATTAAATGTTCTAACACTCCCCCTTAATGCGAAGTGGGGATAAATACCATAGCCATCTTAATAAAAGAATTATACTGTGTATAAATCTAAAGGATTTAAAAACCTTCACCATGCCAAAGCCACCTTTTGAAACAAAAGAAATTATAATCCATAAACTACTCAAGGGAAGTTTATGATAGCATGATCGTGAGCCTTCATCTCACAGTTTTTCATGAATAATCAATTAAACATATTTGGAGCCTTTTATAACATAAGGACCTCTATTACAAAGTATATTTTTATGTATTGGGTACAAAATTAAAATTTCCACATAAAGTTTACTAAAATAACATAACGTGATATATTACAATACTTTATAATGAGAAGTATAGAGAATAAGAAGGAAACACATGGCCATTATAAAGTCACATTGTCATGCACACTCCCCCTCAGTGGAAACTCAAAGAAGCCCAATATTCATGAAACTGATAAAATTTGGTAACAACAAGTGGTTTTGTGAATATATTTGCTTCTTGTTCATTTGTAGGATATAATTATAGATCAATATCACCATTGAGGAATTTATATTGGATAAAATTCACATAAAATTTAGTATGCTTAGTTTATTAGTGTTGTACTAGATTTTTTGCCAGAGCTATACAACTTTGGTTATCATATATAAGAGTGGTACTATGAGAAACATCCAAATAAAGTTCTCATAACAACCTTTTTAGCCACATGGATTGTTTAGTAGCTTTTATAACACTTATATACTTTAATTATGTAGAAAAGATAGAAAATAAAAGATTGCCTTTTATTGTTCCAAGTGATAACACCAACACCAAACTTAAATACATATCCAAAAGTAGATTGATTATATCATATTATGGTTATCATCACAATAACTAAATACATAAATATAAATGAATACATATGTTTATATATGGTAAAACACATTTTAAACAATCAAGTCATATTTTATGCAAACCAATTCACTACTTTGATTACTAAGTTAGTGACACACATAAATCATTGTATGGAAATAATTATTTAACATCTCTAATATTGACAAGATGGGTGTCCCCAACTATCATATGATGCATATACAATAATTTAAGTTAGCCAAATATTATATATCTTAAAAAAAAATTGCAAGTTTTAATATGTTTTTTGATATTTTATAATGATTTATAATTGGATCTAACTGAATATTGAGGTATATAACCTATCATACATCAAATATGCATAATTTTAACATGAAATGCAATCATCTGATCAAAT
Source organism: Torreya grandis (assembly GCA_037957365.1). NCBI lineage: Eukaryota > Viridiplantae > Streptophyta > Pinopsida > Cupressales > Taxaceae > Torreya > Torreya grandis. The sequence continues at coordinate 4,278,084 of JARHVA010000193.1, forward strand.
AAATATGAAACTAAAACAAATAATTTCAGGCATTTATGAACAAAAATGCTTAGTAAAGTAAATGATAAGGAGCCAATTAAGAATACAAACTCCATTTATACTTTGAATTTCATAACATATATTATTATCAAGTGAAGCATCTAAGCATGTTAGCATGAACTTGACCCACTTTGTCAAAAGAAAACATCTTAACAATTGAAATACAAAATATCCTCTCTCACTGAGCATGATTTTTTTACTGAATGTGATAACTAAATAAGATCATCTTGTCAAATGAAGCACAATTTTATGTATATAATGTATTTCAATGCTAACTAATTTGAATTGAAAATAATCATAAATATAATTATTTTGAAAACAATACGTCTATATATTTTTTCTTTGTTTTCTTATCTAAAACTAATATATCTAATACAATATAATTGTAATTAACATTTTTTAAGAATCAAACTAAATAGTTTTATTAATAAATACTATTGTAGTTAAGACACTATAAATTTAGTTAATTTATTTAAAGTAACAACCAAACTATAATAATGTCAAGCGATATGCCATGAACATACAAGTATTTTGATGTAGAAAAAATGCAAATATTTAGTAGGGACTCTATGTAGAATGTGCATAGAAGTATCCATGGCTTTGGCCCATAAAAAATGATAAACATTTGTAGAATGCAACATTGTTCTAGTTATTTAAATAATGGTTCAATTTTTTCATCAATACCATTTTGTTGTGGAGAATAGGTAGTTGTTCATTTTTTTTTGAATACCACAATTAATACAAAAAAAAATCAAATTCTTTATTAATATATTCACTATCATTATCAAATATTTGTGAAAGGAGTTAGTATGTTGTTTACCACATAAACATCCCTCACAAGTTTCATGATGAGAGGAGACAGAAGGAAGACCAAAAACAAGATTAGAAAAAGTCATATAATTTAAAATTATAAAATTAATATGTCCTAATCTTTCATGCCATCATTGAGATCTATTTTTACTATGTGATGAAAGATAAAACCAAAGTATATAAAAACCATTATACTCAATTCCTTTATCAATAAAAAAATACATTTATAACAATATTTAAAAATTTTCTTTTCATTATTTAGTAGCTTCTACAAATGAATTATCACCTAAAAAAATCTTTTCAGATATATTAGACAACTTATAAAGCAATAATATTAGTATTATGATCCTGATTATGGTTCTGCTTCTTTTGATGGTTATCGCTAGATTTATTCCCTTTGTTATTTTTAGAGGTTTTATGATTAGTTCCATCTTTTTTTAATAACAATTTTCTATTCTATGACCAAATTTACCACACATATTACAATTCTAATTAAACTTAGGTTTTGATTCTTATAACTAATTTTCTTGTGCTCATTTTTAACATTGAAAAAATTAGGGTTAAGTTTTTGGTTTATATTATTCTCAAAAATAGGGTTGAGAGCAATAAGTGTCTATGTGACATTATCTTTAAAATCAAAATTAGTCATAACTTACTCTTATTGAATCATAAGAACATATAGAGTGATAAGGTTAGAGATATCTTGCTTTGATTGGTATTTAGAGTTTAAAATATAAATAAAATTGTGAAATTTCTCATGAATATCAAGCTACATAATGCAATATAAAAATTGATCTTGAATTAGATTATAGTTTCATCCATCTAATTGAGATTTAATATTCTTAATTTTAACGAGTAAAAATTAACAAAATATTTCATCACTTTTCATAGGTGTAGTAAGCAATTCAAAGATCAACTTAATAATATTAAAGAGATGAGTGTCCTCATGCACAGACTCAAATATTTTTCAAGCATTGCTAGGAGACTCATAATTATCAATATGAAGTAAGAATTCATCCTTAACACTCCACAAATAATCGACATATACTATTGTGATTTATGTTGAAATGTATTTGAAAGCTTAGGTGCCACATGTCATCGTGATAGAGATTTTTTAGTCCCAATGGCAATGTTTCACAACTTTTGAACCATAAATTTTGCTTTAATGTGGATTTTCCATATATTATAGTTTGATCTATTAAGCATATGAGATTTATATATTATAAAGTTAGGCGAACCCATTTCTTCCCTTTAAGAATGATAGTATAACACCAGATAATATTTAAAATTGAACCCTTTTTAAGGTGAATTGTAATTTTATTTGATAGTAAAATAAATTATAAGTGTAAATAAGTAATAGTTTTTCAAGTATATGATAAAAAATATGAAAAAATTAATGCAAAATACACTAATTTATGTGTTGTACATAGAATAAATATCTAAACACTATGATTAAAAAGGTGTAAAAATTAAAATAGGAGGCTTCAAAACAAAAAATCTACCACACCAATGCATCTATAATTTACCAAAATTTAGAATACATTTGGGCACATGATTATGCTTGACAAAATATTCACTAGATTAAATGTCACAAAATAAAATGACACTAGAGATGGGTTTACATGTGATAAGTTTGGCACGTAAACCAAAATATAAAATTTAAAATTAATTAGATTTTAAATAAAATTCAAAAAGAGATTTAAAAAGATGTTTTTATGGGTTTTAAACATAGAACCACCCTACATGCAAGTCTTTAGCAAAAATATAGTAACCAACTCATATACAAGATTAATTATAAATTTATAGGCACAAATTTATTATTAAACCTTTTTTAAATTGATTTTTTTTTAAAATAAAAAAATAATTATAATAACAAGAGCTTCAATGTTTTCATAGTCCATAAGAGTGAGTTAGATAACTTTTTGATTCGACACATGTTGAATCACTATCCATGATTCATCATTAGGTAAAAATATTATGCATGTAAAAATAAATTTAAAACAAATTTCAATGTTTTTAACTTTTTAAGGTAAAAAAATATTTAATAATGGGGGCCACTTTGATTTTATTTGAATTTTAGTTTTTAATAAAGCAAAAAGTTATTAAATATGTTGTAAATATTATATACCAACCTCATGAAGTGCTCTAGGAAGAGAAATGACACAACAGAGGAGAGTAGACAATAATAGCAATGTGGTAGAGGTCATCTCAGGGCTTGAGATTTTGAAGTCACTCCTGCACAGTCCCTAAGAAGCTGATCTATCCTCAAAAAATGTATTTTGATGCCAAAAAATGTATTTTGAGCTAGTTATTATTAAAAAAAGGCCATAAAATGGTGCCCAAGAGAGTTTTAAAGTTCTCATAAGTTGATTTTGCACCTCATAAGCTCTACATATGATTATAGGAGGCCAAATGACTGAAGATCTCTACCTTAGAAGAGAGGACAAGATGTAGATCAATATTTTTTTAAAAATTTCTTCCACAGAGTTGTATATGGGTCGTACTATGATGCTTAAGAGGAATAAATCTTCAAAAAAATTACCTGAATCTTTCCACAGGTTTTCTAAGATGTTTTTAAAAGCAAAAAAACTAAACTTTCACCTATTAAAGGATAGAAACCAGATGCAAAAGCAAATAAAAAGAAATTTCCAAGTTTTTTAGCCTTTAACACACCATAGAGGGTCGTATAAGCATGCTAAAGGATAGAAATGAGGTCTGGTTAGCTTCTGGTTGCATGAACTAGACTTTAAATTGCTTGAATCTAACTTAGAATTGTTTAAACTACTCTAGGATGCCAAACAAAAAATGTGTGAATGGTTTTTTTTCAAATGCCTTTAAAGCCATACCAAAAGTATACATAGCTGAATTTTATTTGAGTTATCTTAAATTGACTTTTCAAAGGGAAAATAATCCAACTCTAAAATATGTTTAATCAATCAATGCATATCCCAAGCTTTGGTACCATATTAAAAATGTAGTATGTTAAATATATAGATCTAGCTTTGAAATAAATTAGAAAAAGAATAGATCAACAACACAACATGGATATAGGTGTAAAAACCTCAAAATGAGGTAAAAAACCCACAATAATTATTCATATAAAAGAAACTTGGTAGCCAATACAAATCCTTCCTTTTCACTTCTTCTATGTATCAATTATCTTCATAAAGCCCTTTATAGGAATATTTGCCACACACAAATATTATTGTCATGTATTGATATCTTTCTTGATGTATTTTACCTAAGGGGTAAAACCCTATTTATAATAGGAATGAGGGGAGGTGATCGTTTTAACCAATAGGTCCAAACTTTCTTGTGAACATTTTACACAATCAATAAATAATAAATAAATATGTTTTATTATTTATTTACATGATTTTTTCAATCTGTGTTAATAAATAATAAATCATTATTATTTAATTACCTAATATATACTAAGGGTGTATAATAGCACCACTTATACAACAATTATCATGTTTATTCACTGAGTTGTTAATGTTCATGATAGGTACTTAATTATTGTCTTGTATAATCATTGCTTATGTTTATAATTATCAAATTTTAATTTATGCTATGTTATATAAGTCTATATCAATGATTAGTAATCTCTATAACTAACACAACTATACCTAGTACTCTCTTGATGTGACTTGGGTTAGTATTCAAGCTCACTTGTGTGATAAGCTAGCACAATGAGTATTAGTGTACGGTGGTTAACATTCAATCTCACTTGTGTGATAAGCTAGCACAATGAGTATTAGTGTAGGGTAAACACGAGTGGCATAGAAAAAATGGTACGTGCTTAGGAAATTTACCCAACATAATTTGAGGTAGACATGTGGTTTATGGACTTGGCCAGTTTATTGGACTATGGATCTTCATGAGAAGTAATAAAATATAATTTGATTTATCATCGTAAGAAGTGAAATCAACATCTTATATAATCTTGAGGAGAATATGCTCCATTTTAATTTTAATTAGACCAAATGAGAGTTGTTGATTGAGTTTTTTTTTGCTAAGCACATGCTTTAGTGATGAGAGGGTGATTTTACCTACTATAACTATAGGGGTATTACATGGGATTAGCTCCTATGTTAGTTCTAGACATGGCTATTGTGGAGTAAATGGATATTTTTAGTGTTTCTTTAGAGGGATTTTAACTGTTAGGGGTTGGAATAATATAAGCTAGTGTATATAATGAAGGATAATGGTCGTGTGCATTATTTGTATGTGATAATTGATAATCTTCAATTTGATTTTTAGGAAACTATGAATGGGCCATCAGGTATTTTCATGTTTTGTAAAATAGTGCACAATGGATACTACACTATGCACAACATGCTAAAACCAACACACAATAGAGATCTAATATAATATCATAAACATTTGTAATTAGATATGATATAATGCATAATAATGAGACTAAATGTACCATGTAACTATAATGATAGATATAAAATGTAAATAGAGATGAGTGACTAAAAAAAACACTTTGGCATAGTAACTAAATTTTGAGACTATAAATAGGCTTATGGATTAATTGAATTAAAATCCTAGAATTGAACTATGATATGGAAACAAATAGTATCGTTAGAGTGATGATTATGGATTGTGATAAAAAAGGTTATCAATTATGATATATGCTAATTTTTAGAATTTTAAAATTTTGGGGATGCTTCGGTAGAGATAAATGAATGAAACCTTGACTTCACTTGATCTTATTGATGTGCAAAACTATCTTATCCTCTTCTCCTTTATTGTAACCCTAATTCATCATAGTGTCACAAGAATATATAAATGTATAATTTTAGTTGCATAGGAATTCAAGTATCAAAGATAACACAAACAAAGACATATCAAGAAATAACATTTCACTATATGGTCACAAAGAAGTAAAATATCACAGGACAATAACATCAACCCTATTCACCTTTATTTGATGAATTTGACACCATTTGATAATACATATCCTACATGCATAGAGACATGGTTATATATTTGGATGAATCACATGCCTACTTATAGTCTATTTCCACTATCAGAGCATATTCACAGTCAACTAGTCAACTAATGAAACTAAGTATCATGCTATCTTTAGTACTTTACAAATATAGTAAATTTGACTATCAAATCAATTCTAGTTTATTAAATTTATATTTATGATTAATTACCATACATTATAATATAAATTAATTATTTTAGTTTTATCTTATTTTGATTCACACTAATCTAAAAATAGGATAAACATATTAATGAACCCACATATTTATTGAATATTGCCAAAACCTGAGTCTCCTTTAGGGTTTCATCCTTCTCTATAGGTTTCTTATATGTTAGCCTTAAGGTTTGGTTCTTAGACCTAATTTAAAATTATTTCCTTCTCCATAGGTGTAAATATAATGATTTTCCTATTTTTTCCCAAGGTTCTAAGCCTATTCACCTATTAAGGTTTAGTTTATTAGGGTTATTCCTTGATTGGCTGATATTTGGATCCAAATGACTCTATTTTTTAAACTCTAAGGATTTTTATATTTGTATTGAGTGGATATAAAAACCTTTTTTGGCCAAAATACTATATGCATTTTTCATAATTTACAATTTACTATTTTTAGTAAATTTCACCTAAAGGGCAAAGGGCATACCTTTTTCAAAATTATTTATGAATTTTGTTTAGCTACTATTTTTTATGAAAAAATTGTTTTGATTTAAAACATTCCTTATGGATTTTTTGGGTGGTCGGTTCTTTATTCTAGACATTGTATGATGGCTATAATAGACATTAACAATGTATATTTTATAATACAAGCAATGATTGTTATAATCAAACATTGATGGATTAAAATATGAAATATCTTGCATAATAATGTAATGAAATGGGGAATATTAATGTACAATAAAATTGAAGCTATAATTAATGATGATTTGATCTAATTTTTAATTAGTAGCTAGAATGATGCTAAATTTTTGTAATAAATTAGTGTTATAGATATTCAATCCAAAATTATTCTTGCCTTGACATGGAGTGTTATCAAATACTTTTATGATTTGATCTAATTTTTAAATAGTAGTTAGATTGATCCTCAATTTTTGTAATAAATTAGTGTTAAAGATATTCAATCCAAAATTAATGTTAGTGTTAAAGCACTTTCATATGTCCTTCTTTTGGTCTTGAATCAATGTTGTGATAGCTACAATCCCTCCCCCATTAGTGGCCCATACCTTATAATGGATTCCATGGTCCATGTTGTCATTGTGCCAAGAGCTAAGAGGACCAATCCTATAGTACAAAGTGGGGTGGTAAACATGTTCCTCCTCAACCCCCTCCACCATCCACACATCCTCTTGAGGGTTATTGGATGCACATTCAATCACAAGTACCAATGTTTTGTGCCTATGAAGCAATTCTAGATAAAATGTTACTATGATAAAATCCATAGCAGATCTCTAAAATCAAATATACTTAAGATTACATCAGTTGAGGATAAGATTACACATATTTAAAATCTCGAGCATGCTAGTGTCAATTTCACCTTCTCTTATCCATTACAAAACTTTATGATGAAAAATAATTCACCTCAAATATGGGTTATGAAAAAAGATTCATCTTTAATAAATGGGTCAACATTTTCACCCAAGTTTAATAAGAATTATTGAGAAAATATTCAATAAATGTGCCCCCTATGCACCTCTTAGTGCAATCAAATCAATATTATACTTATCATAGACTTGTGGGACACCATATAAATAGTTTTGGCCTTTGAACTGTATCATGAAATAATTAATCAACAGTAGTGATTTTAAATTAGAGAGATTCATGCAAACACCACCACATTTAGATACACCTCCTATAAGTAAGCACATAATATAGTTGTGGATAATTCTTCTCAGGAACAAATGGAACAGGAAAAGTGACAAAAAGAAAAAATGGAAAAATAAAGGATACAAAAGGCATAATTATAAAGGAAAGATTACAAAAGGAACAAATAGAAAAAGAAAGGTTACAAAGTGAAAATTTTAAAAAGGAAAAGATATAAAAATATAATTTTTAACAAGTGAACTCATAAAACAAAACATCCTAAAAATAAGCACAAGCTAAGTAAGAAAGCATTCTTACAAATGAGGTTCAAAAGAAAGATATACCTAGAAAGGATAACATGACAAGTGTGGTATCAAAAGAGGAAAATACTCAACATTCCTTATATTTGTATAAATTAATCCATATTGGATAGTTTCTTTTTTGTGAAAGATTTGAAGCTCATATGTGCACAACATAATTTTTGATCAATCAATTTCAATTCTTTTATTGATCAAACCCATTACATTTACAGGGAAGATTTCTCCCACAAACAAGGATATCTTCTCCATCCTTATCTCTCATCAATCTCCTTGAATATCTCATCCTATCCATTAAATCTTCTTATAAACTTATCTCTTACAAATTCTCTATAATCCTTATTCTAATGTGATTAATACACTTTTAATAATCACTTACATAATACATTATTTGTTCCACTTATTATTTCACATATAATTTTATTAACTAATAATATAATGTGGAACACTTAGGTACTCATGTGAGGACTAATTCCTCAACATTCTCCCCCTTAGTGCGAATATGTGGAGATGAGCTACTGGACTAATCATCTCTATATTCTCCTCTAATAATTTTAACTTGTGGATGTTGGGACTCCAGTACTATCTCTGATTTTACATTGAATAAGAGAGATTATTACATCGTAGATCTTATTTTATTGACAAATGTATTTTCCCACCAACATACGATTTATTCAAAACTTATGACTATTACAACTTTAATAAAAAAATAACTCCAACAAAAAAATGCTAAACTCTAGACTTTTATAATGACTCTAAATAAATGACTTGAATAAACCTAATAACATTATTAATAAGAAATGTAAAAATAAAAACAAAATAACCAAAAAAAAAGTACTAGTTAAAAATTATATAACTAATCATAATATACCTAAAATGATAATGTATCCTAGACTATAAGTAATGCAAGTTCACACAAAACATGGTTGTAAGGTTGTAATTGATGTTTATATGGAATAACATGAAGAAGCAACGATGGGGTCTATAGGCAAGAATTTAGGTTAGATATTAAGAGGTACAAAGAGGTATATGGCTGGTTAATCTACCTTTTCTTTTGTGTATCACCTTATATCTTCTTAGCTTGACTTGTTTTGTGCATCACCCTTTGTTTTATCCTCCATTTTATTTCATCAGCGTTTATTTTCTTTTAGGGTTTTAGCTTCTGTTTTGTCTTTCCTTTGGTTACCTCTATGTTCTCCCTGTTTTAGACTTGTTGTATGATTAGTTTTAATCTACTCTCTTCTCCCATCATTTCCATGGTGGTGAGGCATGTGTTTAAATTTTTGTTATTAACATTTTCTTCCCTTTGTGTGAGTATGTTTTGAGGGTTCTTCCTATTTTTTTCTAAGGGAGGAGTTTTTCTCCTTTCCATGAGTTTTTGTATTCTTGTGGATTGTATTTGTGTCTGTCTCTTTACTTTATTTTCCCCCTCTCTCTATTTTATCCCCACTTTGAGGGATTCTTTATTCTCTGGTTATTATTACTTTTTGGAGCCTCAACTATTTTTATCTTCTCTAATTTAGCTATGTGTTTGAGTTATATCATTGGATTTTAATGGTTGAGTTAGAGATGTGGTGACATTGTTCTTTGATTTTGTTCCACTTGACAATGATGTAGAACTTGTGGATGCATCAGAAAACCCATGTATTTTTTAATCTTCTTTTAGTGTTGCTTATTTATTCACTATGGTTGCTTAATGTTTAATTATTTTGATTTGATCAAGGTGAAATTATAGTGTAACACACATAATTATTAAAAAAATATTTAATACCTTTGCTTGCCACCACAAAGCCTATCTAAGATTGGAATATAAGCGTAAGAGGTTAAAATCAAATCAATAAGTAATATCTTGATTAAGTAAGTGAGATAAGTCACATTATTAAAAAGTACCAAATTATAATTTTTTGATTTAAAGGATCATAAATTTATTCACACATAACTCGATCAACACCTAAGGGGAACGAAATGAGCTTGAACAACAATTAATTAACACAAGGTTATCACTTTAAAGCTCTCTAAAGGAAAGTCATCTAACACTATACAAATCTACTCTTAAGGTACTCAAGATAAGAAAATCAACCAATTTAAAGTGAAATGGTTGAAAAAAACCACATGATGATCAAATTCAAACTTAAATTAAAATAAAAAATATATAACCAACCAAAGACGTATAAGTTCAACACAAAGGAAGATGACAAACACCCCTAACCTAGTCTAAGAACCTAGACTCGATGCCCCCACCACAACTTGGGTAGCCTACATATCCAATCTATAGAATAAGGGTCTTATATAGTTCTCCTTACATTTTTGATGGCCTCCTCCATGAGACATCATCACTGAAAAAGAGTTGGCAATCTAATCCAACAAGGGAACTAGTACTTCACTCAGGCAATTTTTTAAAGCTCTAATCATCCACTCAAATGAATGACACATATTAAAGTCATCAATCACTATCTACAACATCATCAGGTGTAAGTGATTACCTAATCTCTTCCATGCAATGTCATAATAGGAATCAAATGTGAATAGAAACTTATATTCTCTTATTCTAATGTGGTCAATGACTCAACAGTCTTTGAATTTTGCTTCTTAGAGAAACTCTGTGTCTTGAATGAATCTCTAAAGGTGTCCAAGGTTAATACAGGAGAGAATGAGCTCAAATATCAATAATCAATAGGGTAACTATCCATAATAGATGATTAACTAAGAAAACCAACTTAAAAGTGATGATAAACATTAGCACAAAGAAGAATATCATACCATTTGTGATTAAGCAAGCATACTAAAAATTAGATACTTTTAGCACATGTTCCAATAACACACTAAAGTTATTTGTTAGTTTCCTAAACTATGAGAGTATCTAAGGGTTAATTATCTAAGCATGCTCTCCAAGAACATTCTAAATTTAGTTGATAACCTCCACACAAAGAGGTGTTCTAAGGGTTAGTATACTAAGCCCACACCCACTCTCCAAGCTGGTTACATATCTATGGTGATCCCCTCACACAAAAAATTAGTGCTAGCTGTAATTCACTTATTCCTAAACAAGTGTTAGTTTAGACGTGAAGATAATCAACCTTAAACAATCAACTACACAACTAAGCATAATATTGTTACCCCTTGGATAACACTATAGCCACTAGTTGACCCAAGCACACCTAGGCAATACCAAGAATTACAAGTACCTCCATGCATATGGGAAGTATGTGCATACACAAATCTAAGCTCTAATGCAAAAACCAAGACTCATTCCAAGGGTACAAACCAAAACAACTTCAAGTAGGACCCAACCCAGGTCTACCCAATTGCAACTAAAGTCAAACATTAATACATGCATTCATGCACCAAAAATTTGAACCAAAGTAAAAATCATATAAAGGTACAAAATAGTTTAATATAGTCATGACCAAATTATAAATGCCAAAAGACACTAAAATTATCATCACAACAAAATACTATTCCAAATGACACACAATACATTAATTTTTACGTTAATAACCAGGTGCAAAAGTACATTTAGTTTAAATTCAATAAATGAGGATATATATATATATATATATATATATATATATATATATATATATATATATGAAAACTCAATTCTTTAAAATATAAATATTACGTTTAAGGAAACAAAATATTTTCATAACGATAAAAACTATGATTTGATCAACCATTCCAAAGTGATTTTAATTGCTTAGAAAACTTGTCCCTCAAAATTCTAAATATTTTATATGTATATTTTGTAATAGATATAAATTTAAATAATAATTTTTTTATTTTTATTTTTATTTTTAACTTTTAAAACTAACTTTCAAGACATGGAAAAAGCAAAAAAATATTTCCATTTAAAAAAGACAGTAATATTCTGATTTCTTTTACCACAAATATATATAAACTTATTGTAAACAATTTTCACTCTTCAACTTTTAACTTTCATGATTTAAGGAGAGAGAAAGAGAGTGAAAGGTGAAAGAAAGTAATTTTGTTATAACCAAGTTGTCTTACAATTTTTGAGTGGATAAAAAGATGATTATTATTATTTTTTAACTATTCATATATATATATATATATATTCAAAATTATTTTCAATATTATTATCTCCCCTCTCCCCCCACATATACATGTTTATTTATATGAACATTTATTCTATATTTAAAAAGAATAAACCCTAGTTATTTATACATTTTGAGTAATAAATAAATAACAAATAATAATCCATTCCACCTTCAATTTTTATTCTTAGATCAATTTGAGAAAGAGAAAGGACACACACACACACACACACACACACACACACACACACACACACACACACACACACACCTTTTTTTAATATTCAAGAAAAATTATAAGAAGATATGCAAAAAAAAAGCAAAAGGAGAAGATTATTTAAATAATGAAAGAAGAGAGGGTATTGATCACACAAGCAAGCCATTAAACCAGCTCATGTTAATTATTTACAATAATTTAACATACAAACTTGAATAAACAATAATAATTTGTAATATAGATTTGTTCTATAATGCAAGAAAAAGAAGAAAGAGAGAGAGATTTAATATTCTCTATAAAAAATTACACAACTCAAAAGAATGATTTCTCTTTTAAAATTTAATTCCTCTAAAATTTAAAAAAAAGGAATAAAAACATGCAATTTAATTTCCTTTTCACAATGATAGAGACAAATATTGATATAAGGATTGAAGAGAGAATGAGAGAGATATTAAGCACACACACAAAAAATGCTACTCATAACTTCTCTTTTGCATTATTTGATCAACTAAATCTTTCTCTATAAAAAAACATGTACCAAAGCAATCCTACCTCATCTCCTCCATTTTATATGCATGCAACAAGCTCCCATGAAGATCTTCTCCTTCATTACATAAGCTCTTTCCAAACTTTTCTTACTCCAATTAGCTCCCCTCAAATGCCTCTCCAAAACAATGAATAAATCTCCACTCAAAGAAAAAGGAACAACACTAAGAAAGAGAAATAAGAAAATTCTAAATTTCTTCTCACCCAACCCAATAAATGGGAAGGTACTTTTCTTACAAGAGTCATCTTATTTCTTACAATCCTATATTTCCACTCAATAACCTAACAAGTCCATGTGGGCTTACTTGTCCAAGCCACCCAATTAGTACAAAGTCAAAAGGTCATTTACACTCAAGAGTAACTTCTCTTACATACCTAAATGGGATCCTTACAAAAAATAAATTTTAAAATTACCTTACTTAAAAATACTTCACCAAGTAGGTCAATTCCTACTAACTAGGCTAAGTAGGTTTTCTAGAAGACCTATGGAATATGGCTCATAGGTTCTCTAGAAAGCCTAAAACCTATTTAAATTCAATTTTGAATAATATCAATTTATGATAGATGAATATATATTTAAGGTGTGCAATTATAATTTAAATAATCTTTCTTTTTTTATTGAGAAACATTAATCCATTAGTGACAAAGAGGGACTATAATTCAAATTATTAATAATCACAAAAATGAATTGCCTAATATCTCAATTGGTAAGGGACAAATGTCCCTCATGTGAGGTATTACATAAAGTCTGACATGTGTATATCTCACAAGTGGGAAAAACTTTATTTTTTTCAGGCATCCACCTCTCCTATAAACATTGTAGGTAGATGCATTGGGATAAAAAGGAAAAATATTTGATTCACTCTACTCCCTCTGGAGTTATAGGGGGAATAAACAACTTTATCACCTAGAATCATATCCCATTTGCACTAGAAATATTTTGAATCCCTATTTTCAAGGACTCCTCAAGAGTTCCCTTAATTTTTGTCTTTCTAAGATCAATTTTTAGATCAAAGGAGATCTACCCATTTAGGATTTGGAGTTGCCTTAAGAGCAATCTAAGACCTCCACTGTAAATATTGGATTGTCTAAAAAAATGGTGTGAAATTTTCACTGATAGTCACAAAATTCATCTAATTTTAGGCTTCCTTCATTATCCTTAGTGATGGAACAAAATTAAGCTATCTTCAAGAAGACATTGGGGAGGATTTCTAGGAAGTGTATCAAGCTTCAGGGGAAGTAATTTCACCTTGTACTTGGGGAGGACATCAAAATGGAACATGTCACAAAACTATCACAAACTACATTAATGAGTTGTTTCATTAAGAGAAGAATATATACAAACTTAGAAAGTTGGATGATACAACACTAACAACCACTCCTTGGTTATATTCCATTATGCCATATCATTGTTAGGGTCTGGCTTGCCTTTGTTTATAACTCAACTAAATATTTTAATCTTGTATTGGCACATATATGGTTTTGGGGGTCATCACCCCTTTCTATTAAGAGGTGGTCACTGGTCTTTGATCCTCACGTGGAGAAATCCAAGACTTAACCTATTTGGGTTAAAATCTCAAGTCTATCCTTGGAATTTTGGAATAAGGATGTGATTAAGATGTTGGATACAACATTGGGACTTTCTTGGAAGTGGATGATAGTTATACTAAGGAACCTTTTAGGAAGGTTTCCAAAATATTAGTTGATATCAACTTGTAGGAGGGATTGGAAGAGAATATTATTATGGAATTTAGGCCCAAGGTTCACACACAAATATTAGACTATATAGGTGTTCCTTTCAAATGTGTCATATGTCATGCCTATGGTCATTTAGTAAATTATTTCCCTCTTCGACTCACTCCCAAGCTTTGGAGGAGAAATCCAAATTAATCTTTTCAGGCAGAAAGGGAGATTGCTAATGGTAGTGATGGGACTCATGTCTTCTACAAAAATATGTTATTAAAGGATTTTCTCTAAACAAATTAGAGGATGAAAATCCTATAATAATACAACAACCCTTTTTAAGAATTCATCACATAGGTATATTGGATGATGAATCTCTATTGATTGGGAGGGGTCTACATACTTTTGATGACAAATGCTCTAAATATTGGACTAAAGTTTAGAGTGATGTGATGCTATTATATCCCTCAAATTCCTAGCCCATTCCAAAGGGGGAATCTATATTCATACCATTGGGTTCTATAGAGGTGGATAAGGATACTTCCCTTTCTAAGTCAGTTGAGAAGAAAAATTTAGTACAGGTACATCAAACACTTCCTTAGGGAGATTCTGTTGATATCGAGTTAGTATTTGAATTTTTTGTGGGTGAGACAATGAATTTTCATAATTATCATGAGGATATGCTCTATATTTATGAGATAAATCTATAGAATGACCTAGTTAATATAAATTAAAACATTAGGCACTCCCTTAGTTTGCTCTCTTTTGAATCTTTATCTACTTCAAGCCAAATGAGATATCCTTTGAGATATAATCTAGAAGCTCAAATATATAGAGGAAGGTATAAAAGGAGGGTTGGGGAATATTTTGAGTCCAAAATGCTCTTTCTCATAGAAATGATGGTGCTCACAAATATCTCATGTAAAAGACATAATAAATCTGAAAATTTATCAAGGAAAACAAAAACTATTCAAGGGACCCTTGGAGAAGGGATAACCCCAACAAATTGTTAACCATGCTAATTATATCCTTTAATATTAGAGGGCTGCGAAACCCCTAAAAACAATTGCTTTGAAGAGACTGTTATAGGTTCAAAAACTGAACATTTTTATGATTCAAGAAACCAAAGGGGATGGGAGTTTGGTCATTGAATATTTATGTAAAATTCATAAGGATTGGGATTTCTAGGCTACTAATTCCATTGGAAATTTTAGAGGTTTGTTAATGGGTTGGAGAACTAACTCTTAAGGAAGTTCAATTCTTTTTCTTTCCAATCAGGTATTGGAGTGGATCGATACTCAATGGAGCTTGGGAAAACATTTCCTATTCTAAATATTTGTGGTCCTTATGAAGATATACTAGCATATTAAGATGAATTATTCTCCCAAATCTTATTGAAGTAGAAAATCTCATAATTGGGGGATTCAAGAGAGTAAAGGTATAAGGATATAATTAAAGATTTAATCTATTAGCCAATTATTTCTTATAAAAATTTGAGGAATTAAATTTGGTGGATTTAGAATCGGTTAAGCTAGTTCCCACTTAGTGAAACATGAGAATGGGGATGAATAATATGGCCAAGTGATTAGATAGATTTATTATTTCACATTCTCTTTTGATTAGGTCCAAAAAAATATATCTTCAGTATCCATGAGGGGTGATTTTAACCACTTTCCCATTCTGATTTAGATTGAAAGAGGGGATAAAAAACCCTAAGTCCATTTAAATTCAATCTAAATTGGATGGAAGATCAGGATTTCATTGACCTGGTTCAAGAGACTTGGGTGGCATTTGATATGCACTCTTTTAAATAATCTATTATTTAGTTTGCCACTAATATTACGAATGTTAAAAAGGTTTATGTTACCTTAGTTTTCATTAAAAGAAAACATGTTGAAAGGGATATTTTATTCTTGGAAAAATAAATAGCTGAGTTTTATGGTAATGAAGTTGCCCATTTTTTTGATGAGGATTCCAAACATTAGTTCAAATCCCTGTAGCTGAAGTTGTGTACTAAGTTGGCAGATATTAAATCACTTTGGAGGCTTAGGAGTAGGGCCCTTTAGTTGGAAAATGGGGATGAAAAAATATTTTTTTTCCAAAATTTTGCCAAACATCACAAAAATAAGAACACTATTTGGGAAATGTAGAATTTAGCTAGTTCCTCGGTGAGGACTTTTCATGAGATTGTAGATCTGGGTGTTACCCATTTTCAATAACTCTACAAATATTTGACACATGTGAATATAGTGGAGATTTTTAAAATCACCTCCTAATTTCCTAGTTTTATTAATGAGGATGAACATGAGAGTTTGGAGGCAATTGTCACCAAAGAATAATTATTATTTGATTTGAATACTTTCCAAAAGGATAAAAGTCCTGGACCAAATGGCTAGTCAATTGAATTCTATAAGGGTTTATTTATTTTTATAGGGGAGGACCTTTTTGGTGTCATTGAGGAGTCGAGATAGACTAGGAAGATTCTTATATCATTCAACTCCATTTTCATTTCCCTCATACCCAAGAAAGACATTTCAGATTCCTTTGACAACTTTTGGACTATCTCCTTAATAAATTACATCTATAAAACCATAGATAAAATTATTTCCATCTAAATCAAAGTTTTTCTCTCCTTATTTATTTCTAAGGAACATTTTTTTTACATGGTCATCAAAATATTATGCCATTGGTGTTACCCAAGAGTGGATGCATTATACTTTAACTAAGAAGGTGTCAGTGGTGGTCTTAAAGCTGGACCTTTCTAAGGCCTTTAACAAAGTGAATTGGCTATACCCGAGGTTACTGACTCATATTAGATTTCATCTACATATGGTCAATTGGATTATGGGATGTTTTACATCAGTTTCCTTTCCATTACTAATTACATTTTGCCTCTTCTTTCAACGCTTCATGAGACATTAGGTAGGGTTATCCCCTCTCTCCTTTACTTTTCCTTCTTGTTGTTGAAGGGATGAGTCAAATTATTGTTGACATTAATAGAGTGGGAAATCTCAAGGGGGTTAATATTAGTAGGTATATCTACCTTACACATCTTTTATTTGTTGATTATGTACTTATTTTCTATGATGGATCTAGATGGGACATAATTCAAATTAAAGATGACTTAGAGTTCTTTAGTGTGGCTACAGTGATGGAAATAAATGAGTAAAAAGACAACATATCTTTTAATGGTATGAAAGTGCATCAAATCAGAGGGATCCTTGAAATAATTTCCTTTCTTATTTTGGATCTTTTGGAAGGGCTCAAGTATCTAGGGTTTCTACTAAAACCAAATTACTACAGGAAAAATGACTAGTAATAGCTACTTGAAAAGGTAAAAAAGCACATTTCTTGATTGTGTAATTGATGACTATCTATTGGGGGTAGATTAACACTCATGAAATTAGTGTTAGAAACTATTCCTGTATATTAGATTACTTTATCCCATATCTCAAAAGGAGTAGTTGATAAGATTCACAATAAATGCTTCAAATTATTTTGGATGAGAAAAAAGAGAAGAAGGTATATCCCTTGTTAAATGGAAAGCCCTTGCTTCTTCTAAGTAAAGTGGGGGATGAGGTGTAAAGGATATTTATATTTTTGGTGAGGCACTTACTGATAAAAGTATTTTGAGTCTTATCACTTTGAAAGGCATCTGGAATCAAATTGTTATTAAAAAATACATCGAACCTCTTAGCATGGAAGATTGGATCTCCAGCCCTAACAAATTGTATCATAATGCTTCTATTATGTGGAACTTTATTGTCTTAAGCTTCCCTTTGATCAATAATTAGATTATTTATAAATTAGGTTCTGGTACTAAAATTAAAGTAGGCATAAATCAGGGATAATTTTAAGAATGGACCCCTAAAACTTAGTATGAAATCTTGGTGAATCCTAAGGTTTAGGTATAATTCCATTGACAAATCTTTGGCAAAATCACCACATGGGTATAAATTGACTGGCAATTTATATTAGCTCTTTAAAAAAACTTATAAATATCCTATGAATTAAATTCATATTCAAATAAAAAAGTAATGGCAAAAAATCCATAGTTAAACCCCTTTCCCTAAACACATTCATAGGGCAAATATGCTTGATATGAAATAATGATTATGTTTAATGGATGACCTAAAATTTTTAAACAATTATTTTGCTTTGCCCTATGAAATTGGGGCCAGTCCAACCATTTCAAACACTAGAAAAAATGAATAAATATGAGGATATGAGAGATAACATGAATAAGAACTACTATAGAACCAACAGGTGTATGTGACTCTAAAAAAAATTCATCACCACATCAATGCCCAGACACACATTCACAAGATTTTTGAGGTCTTACAGATATTGTTACTAAACAAACAATCCCAAACAAACACAAAGATCTCGTTGATTTCATTCCTAAATAAACAATCCCATGTGTTAACCAAATTATGCCTAATATTAAGGGTTTTGATATAAAATAAAAAAGGGGATTCACACTGCAAACAAAGATCTGATGAAAAATAGCATGGCAGTAATTTAAATCCCTTAAAATATTGGTAGAGTTCATTAAAAGTGTGAAAACATTTGCATATATATATGGATTGTATTTCTTACTTGAATTGTAATTCATTGTTGGCTACTTAGACTCCTCACTTGCCTCCTCTTATAATTGTCACTCATTTCATGATTCCCTCAAAATATAGGGCTTATGTTTCTTACTTGGATTTTAATTCATTATTGGCTACTTAGACTCCTCCTTGGACTCCTCTTGCAGTTTTACTTGCTTCATGATTCCCACAACATGCAAGGCTTGCATTTCTTACTTGGATTGTACTTCATTGTTGGTTGCTTATACTCTTCCTTGGCCTCCTCTTGCAAATGTTATTCACTTCATGATTCCCATAACCATAAAGGAATAAAACTTTAATAGAAATGAAATTATATGAATTTAGGTTTTAGGATTTCATGGTTTTAGGGTTTTAAGCAAATTTAAGCACTTATGTAGATTTATTTTATAAGAGGTCATTTGTGTTAATTAAAAAAAAATGGGGAAAGAGGTTAGAGGATGAGAATTCTAAAATCAATATCTTAAATTTGTTCATTTTAAGTAATAAATTTGATGTCCAGATGACTTAGTATAAATTGATTAAAAACCTCTAGAAGTCTCTCAAAATAACAACCATAGAATATAATAAAATGAGTATAACAAAAAATGTGACAAAAAATAGATTACAAAGTATAAAACAACTACGGGGACATATGGAAAGACAACTGTGAAAAGAGAGGATGACATAACTTAGAATATTGAAAACATTTTCATAGTTTTAAAATTATAAACTATATAATAAGGTTTGCCAAGATGTCTTAACCATATCCATAATCAATAATGAGATTTCAAATATTTTTTTATTTCAATTAACAAACCATGTCAACCAAAATATAATTATTACATAAAATATTTAAAAAAAAATATAGTATGAAAACCTCTCTACAATTTCTACAACTAGTTGTATTTTCCAATTGTGAGCCTCACAGTTGATTCATTTATATCTTCTTTATTAGGGATGTAAACAATAACTGTGAAGGCTAACAGAGCAAGTCAACAAGTCTTTCAGCTAGTGGATCATGTTTTAGCCTTGCCAAAATCAGTAAATAAATGTATGTCACATGATCAAGACTCAAGATGAGCCTGAGGGAGAGGTTGAAATCAATAATGTTTATTTTTTTTATCCTTCATGTCCCAAAAATATGGTTCTCTAGGACTATTTTTGTGCAGTACATATGGTAAGATCATATGCAATACTTAGTATAAATTGATTATAAACCTATATAAGTTTCTCAAAAGACCAAATAGATAATATAATAAACTAAGTATAGAAAAAATTTTGACAAAAAAATAAAGTATAGAGTATAAACTAACTATGGGGCCATAGGGCAAGACAATTATGAAAACCTAGGATGACATATCTAAAAAAAATATTCAAAAAATTTTCATAGTTTAAAAATTATAAACTATATAATAAGGTCTGCCAAAATGTCTTAACCATATCCATATTGGCTTTTCAAATATTTTTTTTATTTCAATTAACAAATGATGCCAAATAAAATATAATTATTACCTTAAGTTTATTGTGTCCTAAGTGGTCCTTAATGCATTTATAAAATTGAGTAAAACAAACATCTTCTTCCTTATGTATGGTTTTAATGACTAAAAACTTAATATTAAATAACTAAAAATCTTTACTCATTTTGATTACACATAGTTATGCCATTCACACATGTGATAGAAGGTTGATATGTTCTCAAAATTTGTGAAATGGGTATTTTTTGGTTACTTAGAAATATGGTTGAAATGATCATGAGGATCTGTTGTGTTTATTCATTTTGTTCATTATGCATTCTTTAAAATAAGTATCTTGCATGTCATTATTTGTCAGAGAAAATCAATTTCTTGTTTGTTTAAAAGAAGTATGTGATAAAGACTAACCAAATAATATAATAAACTGAATATAATAAAAATTATGACAAAAAATTAGAGTGCATTTGAGGCAGTGCTTACTGATGTGCTAGTCTTAAGATCTTAACTCAAATATAGATGAAATTTATAATATGACATCCAATAGCTAAATAATTATAGCTATCAAGTAATCAATATAAGATGATGATATAGAAAAAATTCCCTTGGGCCTAGTAACCAATGATTGTTTTATGCATCATAATTTAATTGGTATATTCAACATCCTTAGGATATAACTAATGGGTAGTTATTATAATTATCAATAATGGATTTATATTTGAACATGTTAGATTCCTAAATCGTAGTGATTAATTGTATGCATTTGAGTTTGAATCCAATACAATTACTTTACATTAAAGAAAAGAGCATATAAAAAGCACTACTTTAGTTATTGCTTACCATTAATCACATATCAATTTTGTATTTAATGCACTTATAGATCACAAAAAAAAAAAAGTCGTACTCAACCTTTTTCAATTGTACATAATAATTATGTGTCTCAAGCATGTTTTGAAGACTTGACTGTTTAACTTCAACCTTTAGCAAAACACAATTTAACAAAAAATATGGTGTAATTTAATAATCCTCATAAGATGAATCCCCTCTAGGATTTTGATAAGTTTTTGATGACTCCATGCCCAAGGATCCAAATAAATGATAAAATATCACTTAGGATGTAGCTTGATCTTGTCTTGAGCATCTAGGACACTTGTAGAGCAAGATAATGACATTGGACTAAATGTAATTAATGAAGATGTGTGGGAGGATGCATAACTAGACTAAAAATTTGCTTGACAATGTGGTAACTATCAAGAGACCTAATCTCTTGATCATAGCCTACGTGTTTTCAAATCCTCTCTTTTACATGAAACAATTCAACTATTATGTGTATATTAACTTGCATCTTCTTAAATATACCACCTACATTCCACGTGTTGTCATACTATCATGCATCATGGCAAAAAAGGTTTCCATATGATTTAATTATTGTATATGTTTATTATTTTATATTTTTAGCTAGATAATAGTTGATAAACATTTCTGGAGTTTGTTATTAGTGAAAATTTATAGCTGAAACTTAAGACTGAAAAAATTATGAATAAGATATAAAATATTTTAAAACAAACAAGAACACAGATGAAAGATTTGGGAATCTTGAATAAGCATCCTCTATTTATATTAAATAATTTGAGACATATACAATGAAAACCACAAGAATAAGTTTGAGGCATGATCTAGTTTCATCATCTACTATCATTGATAATATTCCAAATTTTGCCTGTATTGACCTGAATATACAGAATGTCCAAGAAAATAAACATGCATAGTGTTTTGAGAAAATATATTTAAAGAAATGATTTTCATCGAACCTATTATTGTATTTATTCATTTAAAGACAAATGACTATGCATGTAAAGAACTAATCTTAGAATAAAAGAAACACAAATCCATACCTTCTAATCACAAGGGAACCATCTTAGAAATTATTTGTGCCTTTATTTCCAATCTCTCACCCCAATCTCTCAACTACCAAAGCTTTACTTCTATCAATAGCTTGCATAAACGACTAAAAAAATTGAGAAACTATCACATATATACTCGATCAAATTACATTAATCCCACTGGTGACATGTTGGACCAATATTAAATGTTGCTTTGGGGCCCCTCAATATGTCAATGCTAATTAACTAAAAAATGGGGTAAGGTCTTAACCTCAATCCTCGTAGCTTTAATTCCACCTGCACCACATTCAATGCTAGAAATAAACTATACATTAGATTTGATAATTATTTATTATTATTTTTTTAGTTATTAAAACCATAGAGAAATAAGAACACATTTGTTTTACTTGGTTTTATAAATGGCACCAAAAAATATTCAAAACATTTTCATAGTTTTAAAATTATAAACTATATAATAAGGTCTGGCAAAATGTCTTAACCATATCCATAATTGGCCTTTCAAATAGTTTTTTATTTAAATTAACAAACCATGCCAACCAAAATATAATTATTACTTTAAGATTATTATTTCATAGGTGGTACTTATCTCTCTTTGTCTCTCTCTCTTTGTCTCTCTCTCTCTCTCACACACCCACACCCACACCCACACCCACACCCACACCCACATCCATACCCACCCACCACACACACACACACACACACACACACACATTTTTGGTAATTTAAGACTAACCCATACATGATTTGTATAATTTCCTGGTGAATTAGAATCATACATGCATAGTAACTATGGTGAATATGTGTCCCAAAATAGGATCGAGTATAATTTATATAGAGATTCAAAACCCCTATATAATAAATTATATAAACTTGAAGATATTTGACCTATGTATATTTTCATAGAAATAACCATTTTCAAAATAAAAAAAACCTACTTATAGCCTTTTGGTTATAATTAACCCCTAAAATTTTCCCTAGCATATATGTTTGGGTGGACTACAGAGCTAATTATAAATTGAATGAGGATTTGATTGAGATTTTGGAGAGGCTGGGTATCTCTTTTCTATATCAAGCGGTCAATCATAACCTCACCACCCCCTAAAGACAAGGCTAGAAAAGTACTCATCTACTTGGCTTGGATGGGGAGTATGCCATTATATGGGATGTTTATGTCCAAAGTTTAAAATGGAGTGATATCAAAATATCCACTGATGTTGAAGAGCTGGTTTGGTTCTTGAATCTTAAGCTAGGCAATTATATCATCTGCTTAGGTTACCAATCCATTTTTTCATTGTTCATCCTAGGGTGAGATAGTGGCGGTGGAATCTATTATGGTAGAGTGAATCTCCCCATGACATTAAAATATTTATGTGGATTACCTTAAAAAATATGGATCTTATTTGGGATATTCTCCATAAGATAAATTAGTGTGGTCTAGGACATTGCTACTTGTGATTTCAATCATTGGAGACTATGGATCAGTTTCTCATCTATTTCCCTTATTCTGTTAAGATTGGGGCTGAGTTGAAGACATACATAACGTTAGTGATTATTGGCAAGGTAAATTTGTTGATGAATGTTGTAAGCATTGGATGGAGAGATCAAAGCTCAATTATTTCATTTCCTTACCCCTGATTGTGCCATGGGGTACATTGATTAGTCAGAATGCTTCCATTTTTTAAGACAAAAACATCCATACATTCTAATGTCTATCCTAAAGTTGACTTATTTTTTGGCACTTCAAAACCCCTCAAAAACCTCCTAGATAACTTTTTCTCCAACATCCTCCCATTGATTATAATGGTGCTTGGGTATATTTTGATGGAGCGTGTCATGACAATCCTATGGTTTATGGTGCTAGGGGTATTCTACATATAAGTAATACTCACATTTTTTAGATTCAAGGCTGGCCTAGGTCATAAGAATAACCACTTTTCTGAGCTCATGAATTTAAATCTTCTTCTTAAACTTGTGATTGAATGTAGAGTT